>JAJOOS010017814.1:0-15221 GCA_029582725.1 Solanum chiquidenum | reverse complement strand
TATTTTTAAAAATATATTATGCTTATTTGGTAAGAAGTTGACACATTGTATTATAAGTGTATTAAAATATGTGATAAATGTATTATCCATCAATAAAATTTGTATTATATGTGAATAATAAATTGTTCTTTGTAATATGAATTAAAAGTGTATTATACATGTATTAAAAGTGATCAAGTGAAAAAAAAATGTTATTGCTATAAATGGTAAATATTTTTTATTTATAGTATATTTATGTAAGTTTCCCTTAAATAATTTATGGATTTAGCCCATTAACTATTCATCTATATTAATTATTTAAAAAATATTCATCAACTAATTACTCGTAGTTACCAAATAGTTTAAAATTTCCATTTAAAATTCTACGGAAAGATTCAATATAGTGCTAGTGCTCAAAACGACCTAGCGGGTCGTTCCACTTGCCTTGGGAAACTAGCTCTATAAGTTTCTTGGCCTCTGGATCATGTTGCATGACATTCTTGATAACATCTTGGATGTCATAGTGAGTTGTGGTGATGGCAGCAAGCTCGACTTTTCTACTAGTGAGTCGACCACTACATTGCCCCTTCCTAGTTTGTACTCCAGCACATAGTCAAACTCGGCTAGGAAGTCTTGCCATCTAGCCTGCTTCAGAGTGATCTTCTTTTGTGATTGGAAGTAGCTAGTGGCCACATTATCTTTCTTTACCACAAACTTGGAGCCTAGTAAGTAGTGTCTCCATGTGCGTAGGCAATGTAATATGGCCGTTATTTCCTTCTTCTGCATAGTATATCGTCGTTTGGTCACATTCAATTTGTGGCTTTTGAACGATATTGGGTGTCTATCTAAATTAAGAGTCCCCCAATTGCAAAGTATGAGGCATCCATATGTACTTCAAATGTTTTTGAAAAGTCAAGTAGCGTCAAGACCGACTCTTCTGTCACAACAACCTTAAGACTTTTGAACGCTCTTTGGTACTCCTCGCTCTAAACCCACAACTTATTCTTCTTCAATAGCTCGATCAGTGGTTGGGGTTAGCGGAGTATCCACTTATGAACATGCGATAATAGTTCCTAAGTCCAAGAAAAGATCTCAGTTCGGTCACCTTTGTGGGCACTTCCCACTCGTTGATCGCCCGTATCTTAGCCTCATCCATCCGCAGTTTGCCTTGGCTATAACATGCCCAAAAAAGTGTACCTCGTGCTGGGTAAACTCACATTTCTCTCGCTTGATGTAGAGTTGGTTTTCCCGTAAGACTAAAAAACCTTCTTCGGGTGCTCAACATGCTCCTCCAAAGTGTTGCTATAGATAATTATGTCATCTAAATATACCACCACGAACTAGTCCAAGTAAGGATGAAATATTTTATTCATCAACGTGCAAAAGGTGGCAGGTTTGTTGGTCAAGCCGAAGGGGATCACCAACCACTCGTAAGCACCATATCTCATCACACACGCGATCTTCGGTTCATCCCCCCTTAATTATTCCGACATGGTAGTATACCTTGATGAAATACCTGGCTTGTCCAAGTCTATTAAACAAATCGGCAATGAGCGGGATATGGTACTTGTTTTTTATTGTCACCTTGTTGAGCGCGCAATAGTCAATGCATAGGTGTAAAGACCCATCTTTCTTTCTTTGAAATAGAATCGGTGTGCCATAATGTGCTTTGGATGGGCAAATGTGACCGATTTCGAGGAGCTCCTTCAATTATTTCTCTAGATCCTCTAACTCGGGTGGATCCATAGGATAAGAAGCATGTGCGGGTGGCTTAGCTACAAACTCCAACTTGTTCGCTTAGGATATAAGTGTCTTGGCAGTTCGTGTCGCATCACATCCTTGTTCAATTTGAGAACCTTTTCTACGAATGGTGGAAATGAATCTTTAGCACCATTGTGTTCTCCTAAACTTGTAATGGTATATATGAACGTCGGTTCCCCCTTTTTAGGCCTTCACAAGCTGCATGGCCAATAGTTGGGCTTGTCCTTCTATATTTGGTACCTTGACTAGAGGCACCATGCGTGACCCTTTTTTCTCCATGACCAGGATTCTTTGGAGGTAGGGGTTGATCATCATATAATACTTTTGGAAGAACTCCTGCCCAGGTATGATATCAAAGATATCTAAATGAGCGACCATAAAGTTGGTCTTACCTTTCCACTTACCCAACGTGATGCTTATTCCTTGGAAAACTCCGTAAACAGGAGTCGCTGGTGCATTAACCATCTTAATGCGGGTGTTGCTTGGGTTATAACTCAGGCCTAATCTTGTTGTTGGTGTCTTGGTCATGATGTTGGATTATGCACTAAGTCTACTATGGCACGAGCTGGTCGTCCATTGATAAAGATGTCTACATACTACGTGTTGTACTCTTCCGGCTTCCCTATCTGCTTGGCAATGACACCGCATAGCCCGACCATGCCCAACTGTGTCGTGCCTGTGTCTTGTACTTTTCTTGTGCGTCCTTCTCTTTTCGCTTCCGCATGATAGCACCAAGGTTCTTTATTTCTGGGAATCTGGAATAATTATGCGGTCCACCGCATATGTAGCATCCATCTCCCTTTGTAGTTTTCGCCTTTCTTTTGGTATAGTTTTGGCGCCCGAACCACTTTTCATATGACTTATAGGAGTTGTGTTGCTTAGGATTTGTCTGCTACTCCTTGCCTCGGCCACAATCTCCCCCACCTTTAACATAAATAGTCCTTTTCCTTTGTCATGCCTGTCATGCTGGAAGTCGTTTAAGGCTTCAAATTGTGTGATGGCCTCATCTATGGTCCTGACTTGCTATCGTTCCAACTCAGTCTTGGCCCAATTCTGCAATCGTTAATAAAGTGGAACAACATGTCTTCATCCGCGAGGTTGGGATTTTGAAGCATGAACGTGGTGAACTCATTCGTGTGCCCTAGTGCTACCTGTTTGCTTCAATTCCCTAAACTTGTGCTTGGCCTCATAGATGACGTTGTTAGGGAAAAAGACCTTCTTGAACTCTTCTCGGAATTGCTCCCAAGTATTAATGGTACAAAGCCCATTTCCTATCTCGGACTCATTGCGCCTCCTCTAACATAACCATCTCTAAGAGGTACAACAATGTATCTTGTTTTCGTCGCTCTTCACCTAGTTACACTTGAAATAATTCTCGAAGTTCCATAAGAAGTTCTCCACTTCTTGCGCGTCACAAATGCCTTTGAACATAGGTGCCTTGGGAGTCTTGACCTTGGCCTCCCTATCTCGGTCGAACAACAATGGTCCTCCAACTTTCATGCCCTCTTTGAGTGCTTTCATTTCGGCCCTCATAGTTTCAATTGTGCTTAATGCATTAATGAGTCGACACTCCAAAGAAGTGATGTCCTTATTCATCTCAAAGTCATCACGTTGGCGACCCTCTAACTCGTTGTGGATGTTGTCATTCTCAAGAGTGAAGTACTTAAGTGTCTTGAACTTGCCATCGACCTAGTTCAAGTGCTTTCCTAAGATATCCACGACTTTCCTTGCCATATCAATCCTTGCGACCCCACTCTACCTCGGGTGTGGCGTTAATGGCCTCCTCACCATGTTCATCATCAATTGCTTCAATGGTTGAAAATGGGTGAGATATTAGTGCTTCACTTGGTGTAGGGTCGAGCAATATCTCCTCGCTACTCTTAAGATGTTTCCTTCCCTTGCGGTGTTTCTTTCCACCACTCAGCTTGATGTTGGTGGTGCTACCAATGTTAATGTCTCCTTTGTTGGACATTCCCTTAATACAAACATTTGCTCTGATACCACGTTGTCATATATTAGACTTTCACTAATGCTTCGTGTGACACTTGAAAACTTACTCACAAATCTTTTACGATCTTGTAAGCTCAAGTGAGCCCTTTGAAACTTAGATTGCTAAGAGAATGAAAAAAGACAAAGAAAACTTTTTTAAAGAAGACTTTGTATTGCTTGGAAGATTACACAACAAATCGATTTTACTCTATATTTCTTACAGTATCGAATCAAGTATGAAAAATAGTTTGTACCGTTAGACGTGATAACTAATGATAAATTTTAATTCTTAATTCATTAGGATTAGTTACAAATCAATATGAATATATTTATCTCTATTGGTTTATTTAATTTAGGGGTACTATTAGTACTTTCCTTGGTTTTTATCTTTAAGAGCACCATAGTTCAAGAATAATGGTTTGTTGCTGTGAAAATATAACATGAGTTTTTTTACGAAAAAGGGTCAAATATACCCATGTACTATTGGAAATAGTTTAAATATACCCTTCGTTATACTTTGGGTCCAAATATACCCTTTTCGTTATACTCTGAGTCCAAATATACCCTCTTATTATACCTTGGCATAAATATACCGTTAATTTTAACATAACGACACATGTTAAGCTTGGAATTAAATGACCCATCCTAATTTTAAATATTCAATTTGTTTAACCCACCTTTCTAACCACCCGACCCAATCAAACTTACTGTTTCTTCTTCTCTACATTGAACAACCTTTACCACCAGCAAAGCTTCCCATTGTGCTGGTGTTTAATTCGGTTAGGCATTTCAGCTTTCTTTGCTTACACCTAATGTTCAATTGTTTGGAATTCCATATCGATTTGCCTCTTTTATTAGGCTATCATTCAATAAGTTATCGGTTATAACAGTGACAATTGCTCATTCCGTTTCAAACGTCGCTGATCGTTCATTGCGTCGGCGCTGCATTTCACTATAGCTGATTTCGTCATTGAATTTGCCGCGACCTTGGACATGCCTCCGATTATCCCTTCAAGAAAGGATCTAAGCCTCTACCATTGCTATTTTCATTGTTGGGTTTTGGATCCTTGATGTTGCTAACAAAATGCTTCAAGTCGTGATTGGGTTGAGTTTCAGATCATATTTAATTGTCAATGAATTTTCGATTGTGCTTCTTTTTTATGTCCACATGTTTGCTTTAAAAAGGAAGTAAAGCCACCTCTGAAGTTTGAGAACCAGCTGGAACTTGGATTGCTGACTAATCTAATATCCTATCAAAGAAGATGAACTTGCGGGTTCATCTGGAACTTGGCTTTGGCTGACTAATTCTCTTATTCTATACATGGTTAAAATAATTTTTTATGTATATATAGTAGATGTCGAACCCCTTCGGCTACTTACTCTACAAATTTTGAACCCCCTCATTGAAAATCCTGGCTCCGCCACTGCTCAAGAGTAGTAGCAGAAGGGAAAGCTTGTGTTTCTAGTCATGATGATGAATCAAATTGGTATATATTTTTATCATGATGACTACAGTTTTTGGTGTATCTGATTGGAATTTGAGGAAGGAGATGGAGGGAGAATCTCCACAATTACCATTTTTTCTAGATACAAAAGTGAAGAAGATGAAAAAAATGGCCCAGGTCGGTTAGATGGGTGAGAATCTATCAAAATTGAATGTTTAAAATTGGGGATGGGTCATTTAATTCTAAGCTTAACATGTGTCTTTCAGTTAAAATTAGGGGTATATTTGTGTCAAAGTACAATTCGAGTGTATAATTGGACCTAAAGTATAACAAGAGGGGTATATTTGGACCTAAAGTATAACAAATGGTATATTTAAACTATTTCTAATAGTACAGGGATATATTTGACCCTTTTCCATTTTTTTATTAAGAGCACCATAGTTCAATAATAATGGTTTGTGATTGTCAAAATAAAACAAAAAAATATTGTGTTATTTGGGGTTCAAAACCAGAACTCTTTCATTCGAATGGACACTATTACCAATGCACCAAAGTTGTAGCTTTTGTCAACATTGTCCCACTTTAAATATATATTCTTTAAACATAGAATTTGACATATATATATACGATGTAATTTTCCGACGAAGGATGTCCAACTATAGTTTCTCCCCTACATACTCCTACAAGAGTTTGAGACCACTTGCTATGTCATGTGGCTTATCAGGGTGAGGTTATATCTAAGTTTAGTTAGTCAAATAGATGAGTGTTTTTAAGATTGTTGATAATTCGAGAGTGAAACTAATAATTTGCGTCAAGTTTAAGAGTGTTTTCAATACTTCTATCTATTTCATTATTCCCTATTTCCCTATTTACTTGTCAAATATTTCCTAATTTCATGTCCCTTTTTACTTGTCATTTTTGACTAATTAAGAAAAGACAATTTATTTTTTTCTATTATACTCTCAATTTATTAACATTGAGTTAATGTCTTTGAAAAATGTAGTGACTAGTGATTAAATATATTTGGAATTCTATCAATTAATAAGGGTAATATAGTAAACTCATATTTTCTTAATAGATTCTTAATAGGTGTGACAAGTCAAAATTTGGCAAGTAAATACGGACAAAGAGAATACTATTTTATGACATGATTTAATTATTATGAAATATCTTCATTTTTTTTTGCAAAGAGTAGTTAAAATTAGCAGCTAAAGCTTGATTAGTGTTCCCCCAAGTACTATTGTAGACTAAACGTAAGCGTTAAGAACACCGGAGCCATGAACGGCGACGGTGTTGTAAAAGATGAAAGAAAGGTCGCCGGAAAACCTGAGGAGAATGAATACGAGTACGAAGAGGAACAGAGGATGCTAGAAGAGCTAGGAATGTACAAAGGAAAGGTGAGATTAGTGAATAGTGAAGAGCCAACAGAGGAGACAATGTTACTGTGGGGAATTCAACAACCTACGTTTTCAAAACCCAATGCCTTCGCACGCCAAACTTCTCTCCAGCTCCGTGTTGATGCATGTGGACGAACTCTCTCCATACTACAGTCTCCTTCTAACCTGGTTTGTGCCTAATTTGAACTTGTTAAAAATGAATTGTGTTAACCCTAAGTATGAGTTGGTCAATTTGAACTAAGAATTTTCATTTTTTTTGGTTAATGAAGCTAAAAGTTAACTTTGCAATTAAATTGTAGAGGAACCTTTTGTATTTTTAACAAAGTTGTTAATGGGTTAATTTGGATCAATATATTATGTTTTTATGGGGTTTTTGAAATAATGTTTGATTGTTTTGGTTATATGAATCAGTTAGTTATATTTTTGAAGAGATTCTTTGTTTATTGGGAGGTATCCGAGGTGACTTGAACTTGAAAAGCAGAATGTTCAGAATCGTATGATTCAGATACCTGACGAGATGAACAGATAAAAGATCGGGATAGATAGGATGACCTATCCATTTCATATTAGAGGATTGATGAAAGCAAGAAATCAGAACAAAAAGAATATAAATTCCATTCATACAAGTAGGCACAATTGCATTGGTGATTGTATTTCTGTCCACGTCCCTTTGAGGACATTCGATAAATTCCGTCCTAATACTGTGTTATAAGGATTAGAAAGGCGTTCTTTTCGTTTTTATCTTCTATTTTTGAATTGATTGCAGTTGATAGAGTGAATCGCCCATCATGCTTTTGACTTTGAGAATAGCTACTTTTTCAGTAGTAAATATTCGTTAACTATGGCATGAGATAATGGCTCTTTGGTTAGTTTTGGTGCTCAACTCGTGTAATTTAGAAATATTTATCTAGACTTTTATAAACTTAAAATGATCAAAGTGATTTTCCTTTCAAATTCAAGGAAGAACTATACTAACTTCTGAAATTTTCATGTTTCCCCTAATATCTTGGGAGGTTCTGAAGGGGAAACTTAAGATTTTCATTCACTCTCACATCACTTAACGCATATGGCTTCTCCATGGCATAGCAGTTTCTAAAGCATGAACAGTGTATAAATTTCTTGGGTTAACCTGAAGTAGTTGATTACAATTGTGTGTAGACATCCAATTAGAATGCAGAAGGCATTATTGGCTCTTTTGACTAGATTTCGTATATAGCTGGAGAACAGTGTTCTGAATCCCTTTGGTCCTGTAATTGTGCGTTCAAGCAATTCCCGTTGAAATAAAAAATGGATATCAACAACGACTCTAGAGCTATGAATTACACAAAAGAAATGCACGAAAAAGGAACCAGTTGGTTTCTTTATGCTTAGTTAGCACCTAGGACTTCTACTCAATAGAAAAAGGCAAATGGTTGTTAGTTTATCCTAAATGTGAGAAGGCATTCAAAAAGGAAGTTTATAGCAGGTTATTCAAAAAGGGCTGCTCCTTTAACTTGTTGAAGAAGGATGTCAAATGGGTTATGTCAGATGCAAGTGACGTGGGTTTCAATGCATTGAAGAAGGCCATCTATATTGCGGTTGCCAGATTTTGATTTACCATTTGAAGTACACACTGTTGCATCATATTATGCAGTATAGTGGGTTGGTTCTGCAGGATCATCCGGTTGCGTTTGAGAGCTGAAAGTTGAATGCTACGGAAAATCGTTATTCTGCTCATGAGAAAGAGATGGTGGCAGTACTCAATTATATTCGGTATGGCGAGTCTACCTACTTGGAACAAAGGTTGTGGTCTGAACGGACAACGTGGCCAATACATACTTCAAAACTCAACAGAAGCTGGGTCTGAAGCAGGCCCAATAAACTCAAAAGTTGATGGGAAGGCATCAAAATGGTTGTCGTAGACAGATTCTCAAAGTGTGGGATTTTTATTGCTGCTCCTACTGTTTGTTCTTCCGAGATAGCTGCTGAATTGTTCTAAGAAACTTGAGGAGCAAGTCCAGAAGTATGTGACCAGCTAATTGGAAAGCTTGGGTATCATTTTGAAATTCTACAAAATAGCCAACTACTTTTTGTACAATAGATATCATTCAATCTATCAAAATGTCTGCGCACTTATCTGCCTTACTCATTTCAGCTCTTTCAATTTTTTCTTTACAACTTAACTTTATAAGGTTTCTTACATGTCTTCTTCTTAAATTAATATGACTAGCATTAGTACGGTCCTATTTCATCACAAGACTCACTACTAGGACATCAAAAGAAATAAGCATGAGAATTCATAGTCGATGAGCAAGGTCTTCTCCTTAACATTAATCATCATATATTCATTTTGGAACCATTAGTTGGTAATTCAATCAGAATATTAACGCAACTCCGTTACGGTTATCTTTACCTTGTCAGTGTTCTTTCAAGGTCATCGTGTTGTAAGTAATATCATCTTCCCATCTCCTTGAAGTATCTTCTTTATACAGGGAATAAGAGGGACTGGTATTATTACTAATTGCTAATGGACAGATTCTCAATACTTCAAATACCCTGGACTCTTCTTTACCCACTAGTTTGGCTTGCCTTCTTGCTACCATGGACCTCTCAATCAGATTTAGGGAAAGATCAGACTAGCTATTTCCACTTACGTTTTATATCCAGGATCATACTTTCTGTACATGGATTTAAGCTGTTTATTCTGCTTTAACTCTTGAAAATTATGAACTAGAAAATTTTTGAGTTAGTAAGTCACTTCGTAGTGTGGCTTTTGAGATGGCTAATAAGCTTTGGCACTGACATGATCCAAAGACAATTGGGATTAGTTGCTACTTGTTTTCTGGAAATGTTGCTTATATCTGCTGAAAGAAGAAATGGTTGTGAGACATTTTGATCTCCTAGCACACGCAAAGTATCTCATCGACATTATTCACTGTTGCGCTCTCTCTCTTTCATCAATTTCTTGTAATCAAGCTATATTTACTTTAGGGCACTCCTGGAGTAACTGGTTCTGTAATGTGGGATAGTGGAGTGGTCCTTGGGAAATTCTTGGAGCACGCTGTAGAATCAGAAAGAATTCATCTTCAAGGAAAGAAAGTCATTGAATTGGGCTCTGGCTGTGGATTAGTTGGGTAATACTGTTATCTTTTGCACCTTCGATTTCTGATTTTGTCAAATCATTTGTTGTCATTACTGGTTTATGCTAGTGGATGTCAGGCAAGCGGTTGAAATAGATGCATGTTCCAACAAAATTATGTTGGATTAGTTCCTATTGTAGATTCTTGTCTCAATGAGTAGAAATACAAGGGATATCATGTCCATAAATAAATTACTTGCTCATAAAATTATGTTTTTGCCTAGTAGTAGTCATTAAATGTTGAACCCACTTACCGTGCATGTCATAAATTTACTGCTGTAAAATTGTTCATTTCTCTTAAATTTCTCATTCTATGTTTCCAGCTGTGTTGCAGCTCTTTTGGGTGCTCAAGTTATTCTCACTGACCTCCCAGATAGACTGCGGCTACTGAAGAAAAACGTAGAAGCTAATTTATATGGAGATGTAAGAGGCTCTGCAACAGTAAATGAGCTCACATGGGGAGATGAGTTGGATAATGATATGAGGAATCCTTTGCCAGATTATGGTAACAATCTGAGATGGTCTCATTCCATATAGCAGTTGCTTTACAATAAATAGTTGTATGCCATATGCATCTGTCTGAGGTTGTATAATTACCCTTCACAATGTTGTCACATGCATATTTCAAAATGATATTTTCTTCTCTCTTTCTGATAACCAAGATATCCCGTGTATAAGCTGGCCTGACCACAGTTGGTGGCTTGGTGCACAGGTTTAAAACTCAAGGGAGTACAGTCTGCCCTTCTACCCTCATCTGACTTAAAAACCAAGCTTCAGCTAGCAGAAGGGTTCAAACTTGTAGTGTGTACTTACAACACATCCCTGTCCTTCATTTATCATGGGGCATTTCAAATTGAAATTTTCTTTTCTTCCTACTCGTGTCCTTATATCATTATTAGTTTCTTTGGGGAGGATGTGAAATAGAATTATATACTATTTTGTGTTTAATCACAGAAGTGGTAAATTCAGTTAAAACTTCCAGCAATGTTTCGGAGAAAATGTATTCTGTATTCTCATTTTCCTTTATTGAGTATAAGCCTTAGCATGGAGGGTTTGCAAAACTTGAGATCTTGCTGTCTATAAATCTGATACTATTAGTTGAGGCATACTTTGGGTTTATAGTTGTAACTGATGAGAGGTCAGGCCGCTCCAATCATACATGAAGACTCTAATCTTGAAAATCAATCTTAAAAGGTGATAAAGGGTAACGTCTTCCCTTTCAAAGCTAAGTCTCTGTTGACCAATGGTATGCAGTCAATAGAAGCAATCCGGAGAAAATCCATCTTAAGTGTAGAGATCATATATGTCAATTGGCTACATAATAGCCCTGAATGAATCAGTACGTCTGACCTCAGTTCATGTTCCTTTGAAGCTGCCTTACATGGTTTGACAAGAAGTAAAACCTAATTTCAAGTCTCTCAGTTGAAAATTTGTTGTGGACATGTATGGGCTATGATATAAGTTTTGGACTAGTTCAACTTTCAGTTTAGACTTGTCCAAGTCGCTAGATACTGCAGAGTTAGCTCAGGTCTGATTAGATTTTACCCATTTATGAAACAATGGTTCCACATAATCCTACAAAGAAGATGGTGTATTTTTCCTATAGCAATGTGCGTCCTCTCAAGCTTCCTTCTACCCATAACAAAACTTGGGATGCCATGCTATCCACGTTAACATGCCAAGACATTTTCTAGGATTTCATTGTCTGAATGCACTAATCACAGATCAGCTGGCCCTCAGGGATTTGGTTCCAGGGTAAGAGTGCAGCATGTAATATGTGGGTTAGGTGCATGTCAAGTGTTTGTGCCAAGTCATGAATGAAAGCCTGGTATTTAAGTGGAGAAGGGTAGACAGACTATCCAATTATACACTGAGTATCGAACTTTGAACCAGTTGGCCCTAGAAGATTTCTCGGTTACTAGAAAGAATCACTCAGCTTGACATCTCACATTCCCTCCTCTCCCTTCTTGTATGTTCCCAAGTCTAGGTGGATGGTCTCTGGTCACTTGTCAAGTTTATCTATCCATGATTTTACTTTATTATTTCACGTTCTGATATGTATTTGTATTTCAGTTCTTGGATCAGACGTGATATATAGTGAGGGAGCTGTCGTGGATTTGATAGCTACACTTCTGGATCTCTCTGGTTCTCAGACAACAGTTATTTTAGCTGGAGAACTTCGGAACGGTATAGACTTTAGATATTATTTAAATTTCAAATAGCCTGGAGATAGATATTACATTTCATGTTGTTTTCTTGTGGCAGATGCAATCCTTGAGTACTTCTTACAAGCTGCTGCAGAGGATTTCACTATTGGCCGTGTAGATCAAACACAGTGGCATCCCGATTGTTGCAGTCCTCGAGTGGTAATATATGTTCTGGTGAAGAAGCAAAAAAAATTGTAAGTCCGCGCTCATAACATTGTGCACTCATTCTCTAAATGATACCAACATTAATGCCTGTGCTTCACATATAATTTGCTATAAGTGTTCTACTGGCTTTCTTTCTTGTTAATCCAGTGTACCATTTTGTGGATAAACCAATGTCCTAAACGTTTTTCCTCATCGACTATTTGGTGATTTTCAGTTATATAAAGGATAATGCATGTTTAATACTCTTCAACAACTTGTTGATACAAAACTTTTCTCAGAAGAGGTAGATTAGAGGTGTAATCTCAACAATGAGTATATTTGCTTGGAATGAATAATTAGTGACCTATCATGTGAAGGAACACTATAACAAAATAGTAGATTGCTAGAGCCCTAAGAATTCAACTAGGTGGGTCAATGAGACGGTTCAGTCGGTTATTTTTAAAAAAATTAGACCATCCCAATTTTTCGGATATTTTACAATGTATAACCAACGTTAGATTTTTTTAAATCATTCCAATCATATCGGTTTCTCTTCTGTATCGGTACAGTCTGGTTAATTTTCGTTTTTTTTTTACTTTTGAAATATCACCTACAAATATACTATTATTGAAAAATTTCTTTCGCAAATATGTTCTTGAAAAAACACTTCAAATCTTCACCAGAAGTCAAGAATGTAAAACCTTGTTGCCGTATTGTTTGATCTTAAACATTTAGTAGGAGTGTTTGCATATGTTTTGTTGTATTGTTTGATAGAGTATCTCTTAAAACATCTTTAAATTTTAAACTTTATTAATTAACTGCTAATTAAAAAGCAAAGACCCAAAGTCGTTCAGTCACCAGTTGCCTAGGACCTAGGTTATATTTATATTTGAAAAATGTTATAAAATATATTTATATATTAAATTTAACATATTGTTAATTTATAAAATATATTTGCATACACATGTAAGGTTATTCGGTCCGGTTAGGGAATTTTATGGATTTTTCATAAATTAAAAAGACCATCCTAATTGTTCGAGACAGTTATACACTTAAATAAAAGTTCACAATTTTATTTAAAAAATGACATAAATTTGGTGGTTTTTCACATTCTTTTGACACCTCTACTTACAACAACCAATCTAATTAATTATTAGGAATTGTACAAAAACCAAGAATTCAAATTCACCATACTAATTACTCTTTGACAAGATTTCCAACTATATTCATTTAAGAACTTGGGAACAGGTCATATTTGTCATTGTACTCTCATGAATAAGTTGTATTTGTCTTTAGTTATACTTTTTCAACATACTTGTCCTTCTCATCCAACTTTAGAATCACATTGCTCTTATACTCCAAAAAAAAAGTCATATTTATGAGTCCGAAGAGAAAAAGACCATTTTTTCCCTCTAAAATGCGCAAAATAACCACTTAGTTTTCGAGTTAACCAAAACGAACATATTGCTCAATATTGAGTGATTTATCTTTTGATTTAATTGACATTGAACGACCATCTATTTCTTTTACGTTCTCACTTTCTATTTAGTGATTTATAGTGATTTTTTTGTTTTTTTTTTAATTTTTTGCTCAAACCTGAGCGATCACTTTTCCTATCGATTATCACTTTTCTGATTTCAAAAAATTTCGAACCAAATTCATCTTTCCTATCATATGCTCTTAGCTATAATAAAATACTCTCTCGGTTCCTTTTTAGTTGTATGTTGCGTTTTTCAAAAGTCAATTTAATTAATTTTTAAAATAAATTAAATTACATTAGTTCAATATCTTAAAACAAGAGTTTAGATATTCAAAAACTATACGGAAAGTACTATAAATTGTAATTTTTTCCGCATTAATATGATGAAAAAATACATTTTAAAAGGTTAGTCAAAATTCATATTGTTTGACTTTCAAAAGAAAATTATGACAACTAAAAAGAAATGGATAAAGTAATAATAATAAGTTCAGTATTTTAAAAGACTCTGTTGGGACTCGCCTCAGGGCTCGCCCCGGGCGGGGCTCTTGCACAAATGCCCCGAGACTCAAGTGTGGAAGCTTAGTTCTGTAAGACTTACATTCTAAGCGCCCGACTGTACGCACAACACCCAACATTCGAGCCTCGCCTAACAAATCTTATCTAATACAAATTATATGTTAAATTCTTTGATTTACATTGTTAACCCTTAGGTATGGCAATGAGACAGAGCAAATGCGGGGCAGGTTTTAGGCTATGTGGGTGCGGGGTGGATTTTTTTTTTTTCTTTCTAAACCAATATGGGGTATGGCAATGAGACAGAGCAAATGCGGGGCAGGTTTTAGGCTATGTGGGTGCGGGGTGGATTTTTTTTTTTTCTTTCTAAACCAATATGGGGTGGGGCAAGTTGATATATGAACAAGTCTTTAATCAATATATCAGTGATTTAATCCTCCAAGTTGCTTTGTTTTCTCTAAATATTTAAATATGGGATGTGAATGTTTATTAGTACTAAAAGCTATTAACTTAAAGAGGTTAATTAAACATGTCTAATCTATCCCCATACCTACTACTTTCAATAGATCCATACTTCTTGAGAAACCAAACGAGTCATTTTCGTACTATGTACATGATAAAATAGCAATTCCAATTGTTTATGCAATTATTACTTTCTCCATTTTAATTAGAGTTGATAGTAGAGCAGGTTGAGTTATTTGATCAGGTTAAATATAAGAAATGAGTTGAGTTTGATTTTGTCACTTTTAGGGTAGTTTGGTAGAGTGTATAAGAATAATGCAAAATATAGTGTATTAGTAATGCTTGTATTAGTTATGATGAGATTTCTTTTATGTAATGTTTGGTTTGGTGTACTAAAAATATTATGCATTACATAATTTTTTTAGAAAAAATATTTGTATACAAAAATACCCTCCACAAATATAGTGGAAAGGATGTGAAAAAAGTTTTTGAGGGCAATTGTGTCTTTAATAATGTTAACGCATGCATTAGAACCCATTGCTTTACTAATACATAGAAATAGATGGTATTAGTAATACACTTGTCACGCCCCGAGACTATCCCCGAGACGCGGACACGGGACCTAGGACCACAAGTGATCCCAAGCTAACCCTGCTGGCATGATCATGAGCATACTAAAGATAATAAACTGATGCGGAAGCTATAATCATAAATAAATCTGAAATG
>JAJOOS010017813.1:0-20972 GCA_029582725.1 Solanum chiquidenum | reverse complement strand
CCCTTAGTTCCTATTTCCCATTAATTAATGTTGAATGTACTTCCGCGACCGATGAAGTGTGATGACAAGTTTGAAGAGGCTTGTTTGGGGTTCCTTCGGGTTCCTCATTCGCCATGTCACGTCTAGGCCCTAGGCTTGGGTCGTGACACAATTAGTGTCCTCAAATGCATATTTTATCTCAATATATGATGAAAACCCTTAAGTTTATGATAGTTGGAGTTTGAAGGAAAGCATGGACACTAATTAGAAAAAAAGAAACAAAGGCAGCTGAAAGAACGAAAAAATGAAGATCTGAGAATCACCGAACCCATTCGACAACTCGCCAAAAGGTCTTATCCTTGCCTTTTGTTCCAGTGTGCTGAGCCCTGAAGGAAATGATCAAATCGGCGGTGAAAAGGAGCAGTCGGTGTATCGTTAAGAAGTTCCGCGAAGTTGTACTATGTTGCCCAATGATCCAAACACGATGATACTGAAGGATAGAGCAAGACGACGATGAAACCTACCAAAGGGCGGATCATCGAGTTGATCGGCGATCTCGACTAACAACGCCGAATGATCCGCTGCAGAACAAATTTTTGAAAATTATAAATACTTGTTGAGAGTTGTAGCTTAGTAACAGATTTTTAATATAGAATTTTTAACATAGACTTTTGAGTCCTGAGCTTGCAGAGGGTTTTGAATAACTTGAATATTCAAAGGGTTTCAATTCCAAGATTTTGGACTTGGGTCTTGAGTATTCTTCACTTTTGACTTGTTTCAAGACTTAATCTTGCATACCCATTGATGGAAATTGAGGTTGGTATACATTTTTACCTCTTTTATAGGTGTAGCTAAAACCTCAATTCTTGAGGTGTGATTTTGTGAATATGGGTTAGATTATATGTTGGGTCTTGCTTGTTGATGATTTATTTGTTGTTTAGATGTGATTTCATTTAGTAGTTGTGGTGGAACTTAATGAAATTGTAGTTGCAAATACGATTTCACCTTTGTGTTTTCGTCTTGCTCGAGAGAGAGGTCGTAAAACTAAGACTACTAAATTAATGGCCATTGAGATTGGGTCGACATGAGATTCAGCTCGAGAGAGTGAACCCTAGTCCTTCTCTCACACACTCAGCTCGAGAGAGTGAGTGAGCTAAGGTGGAGGCTGTTCTTAATGCGGCAAGTGGTTGTCCGAGAGGAACCCATTTGATTCGGAGTAAGTTTCTCGAGAGAGAATTTACCCCCACCATAGTCTAGACTAGTCACAAATATTCAGCAGATTTATTATCAAAAGCATGTACCCAATAGTTTAGTTTATCCCGTATTCCTATCACATCCCAAGAACCCCATCTCCTTGATTAGTACTCTTTGCATTTTTACTGCTTTCGATTACTTGTGACAAAAAAAACCCATTGTTAATTGACACTTTTGTGTCACCCCTTAAATTTAGTATGTTTGTATTCGACAATGTTTTTAGCTATGACTAAGTAGAACTTAATTTTATATATCTACTAATTCTCAAAACCACTCCTAGTGGAAACGATCCCAACCCTTGGTTGAGTTATTATACTATTGTACGATAGTAGACACTTGCATTGGAAGTTGTGTCTTGATTACGCAAACATCACATACCACCACCCACACTAAGTAGTGCATTCTTAAGAAGCCATAGTTCATTAACATTATTTGTGGGGTAAGCCTTAACCGACATAGACCATGTGAGCATTTCATGGAATCTCGGTGTCACCCTCACGGAATAAGGGATTCCTACTTGCCTAAGGTAGGACCATTGCTTTTAGCTTAAGTGGATCCACTAGCTAGACTTATGTGGGCACATAGTTATGGGATAGGGAGATTGCTACTAGATACCCCGCCTCAACTCACGTGAGGGCATCCAGCTCAAGAGATTGCTACTACAAACCCCGCCTCAACTCACGCAAGAGCTCCCATCTCATATCACTATCCACTCGGTGCTTAGCATTATTCCCCACGGAGTATTTGACATCCATTATTTTCATTCATTATTATGGGATAAGAGATTGCTACTAGATACCCAGCCTCAACTCACGTATCAGTATCCATCTCAAACCCATCATTCATTCATTGGATAGATCATAAACCAAAGATCAGAATAGACTATCAACTAAGAATCCCATATTGTTAGAAAGTCCTTTTACAACATGTCTTTATCATTCATTAGAGTACAATTGAGAATAGCCTTTCAGCAAGTACTTCATCATTAACATAATCATATAACTTCATTCATTAGTCATTCATGAGTGTGTGTGAGTATGTGAAAATAACCTTTCACATAGAACCTCGTCATTCATAAGTGTTAATTGAGAAGAAAACTTCAATCATAACACTATCACATTCTAAACATGACCATAATACCTTCATAGAGATCACACACATATAATTCTCATCATAATCATGCATTAATCATTTATACTTTGCCTCTCAAGGCCATGATCACAATATACATAGTAATTAAACACCCCTACCTTTCAAGTGGATCAATAGCTCAAACACAATTCTACTTCAACATGTAATTTAGTCATAACTTGCCCTTTCAAAGCCATGAATCTCAAATCACCAACACACCAACAATTTACTACAATTAAGGCATGAATAATGATACAATTCAACATACTAAAGAAATTTAGACATATTCTATTCATAGCTTTCATAATCATCAAACCCACTCATAAAGACATAATTTAGAAATTGAGAGAATACATGGGTTCATAGAGTATTTTCATCATAAATAATAAATTAAACACTAATACAATCATATTACGTTATTAATAACCATTTGGAAACGTGTGATGAAGGAACCCATGAGATTGAGTAAAACCCTAGGTTTTTGATAACTTGAAATCACCTTGGAATTGGCTCCTTGAATGAAAAGTTAAACAAAGATGAAGACTACCATACCTTGATATTGATTCCCCACAAAATTTGATGAAGAAACACCTTAAATCCAAAAACCCTAGCTTCAATGGCTCCCTTCTTCTTCCTTGAGAACTTTTAGAGAGAGAAATATTGAGAGAAGAAGAACTTTGGGGTTTTGATTTGGGTGTTTTGAATAAAGGATTAAAATAGGTGTTAAAAGACTTAAAACTATATATATGTACGATATATAATTATTTAAAAATACCCCACATCATTACAACTTAAACAAGAATTTATCAAAAAGACCCTTACTTGACTGCCCCATCCAGGCACCACGACCACTTGGACGGTCCGTAAAGGGGGACCACGGCCCGTGGTGGCTCCCGTGGTCCTCTAGGCAGTAGCTCCTTTTCACTTTCCAAGCCTTCATGAGGCCAAGGCATGACCATGGGACCTCCCACGATCCATGGTCAAGACCACGAGTCGTGGTCTAGCCTTAGACTCATGGATGCAAGGCCTTGGAGCCTTGACATCAAGTCACTTCCACGCCCAACTTCACGCCTCATCAAGGGCACCACGGCCCGTGGTGGTGCCCGTGATCCTTTGACCAGTATCACCTTAACTTTACATCATCCCTACCATGCTAAGGCAACCCCACAAGCCTTCCCATGGCCTGTGGTCATGACCACGAGCCGTGAAGTGGCTCGTGAAGGGAAGCCTTTGCTTGGCACTAAACTAGGGAACGCTGCCTTGAAACCACGGGTGACACCACGACTCATGGTGGCCACCACGGGTCATGAAGACCCTCATGGTCATGCTAGGAAGTGGCTATGACAATTTTAGGCAGCCTTGTGCCCCTAGCTATGGCCTTCACCCAAAACATTGGTCCTTGCCCTTAAACCTCGTAGTTAACCCCCACGATTAAGCTCTAGTTCAACCTATCATTTTCCTAGTCGTTACATTATCCCCCCCTTAGAAATATTCGTCCTCGAATGACACTTTAACACATTATGGGATAACGACTCAAGACTAGCAGCCCATCAGGCATGACACATCAATATAATGCACAACATCATAGGAAGAAACATCAACTCCACATCAATAAGTTCAATGCAAACCAAGGAAGTATGAACCACTTCTTAAAACTCATTATGCATTAAAACATCAACATTTCTCATCTCGTTGGAGGAATTTCCTTCTCCAACTAACATCATGCTCAATACAACATCATAAGGCAATTTATGCAACTCTTCTCAAAATACATTTAAGCATGCTCAATAATTATACTCATGAAGCATTTAGGCAATTCATTATAGATGCACATCAACATGAGGAACATAATCATGAAAACTCATTTTCTCATATAAACATAAATCTCATCAAAACATGCATATAACATAAGGAGACCATGGAAACACATTTTAACATATGACTCCAAAACATGAAACAAGCTACAAGGAACTCTTGGTCTCAAGCTTGAATAGGAATAGAAGAAAGTGATAAGGATATCGAAACTCTCAACAACCTTACTATTCAACATACTATCCCCCACTTAGGAGTAAACCCAACTAAGGTTAAAATGGAAACAACATAGGAACCTCAATACACATTCACAATCTATAAGGAACTATCACATACCGGTGCCTTCATCTGGATTAGTTCCTTTGTCATCCCTAGCCTGGAGTACATAGAAACAACCATAATTTGGAGGGATAGGAACCGTACCATCATTAGAAGCTTCCTTGACCTCTCGTTCTTTTGCCATGAGAGTTGGACAATCTCTCATATTATGACCCTTGTTTCCACACCCAAAGAACCCATCTGTGTCGGCAAGGCACTTACCCAAATGTTGCTTCCCACACTTGGCACATCTAGACCTCTCAAAAGAAGAACCACTTCCATTCCCTCCTTGAGATTTAGGGTTAGACACCCTATCATTGTTCACCATTGAAGAATCTTGGTTTAGAGCTCTCTTCTTGAACCTAGGTTGACCTTGCTCATCGAACCTAGCCCTCTTCAACTCCCTATTCTTCCTCTAAAGTTTGGAATCCTCAATAGATTGAGCATACACCATGAGCCTAGAAATGTCCATATCATCATGGAGCATTGCGATACAACACTTTTCCTCAACTAGGTCGGATACACCAGTAACATACCTACTCATCTCATCTCTTGGGTTGGACACCAAAGATGGAGCATACTTAGACAATAGTGTAAATTTTAAAGAATACTCCTCCACACTCATGCTACCTTGTCTAAGGTTTATAAACTCCTCCAACTTACATTCCCTCTTCTCATGGGGAAAGTTCCTACCAAGGAATGCTTCCTTAAACTCCTCCCATTCTATAGGACCCGCTCCTACAGGCCTATTGCTTTTCCATTGAATGAACCACACTTGGGCCACATCTTTCAATTGATAAGAGGCAAGTTCCACTTTTTCCTTAAAAGTCACCCCCATAGCATTGACTATCTTATACACCTCATCCAAAAACTTTTGGGGATCCTCTCCCACTTTAAAACCAAGAAATATCAGAGGATTCATCCTCACAAAGTCCCTCAACCTAGAAGGCATAGTGCTCGCAATAGCATTCACTCTAGGCCCCACATCCCTATTAACTTGGGCCGTCATGTCTTGGGCCAAAGTTAGAAAAGCCAACCGAATTTATTCATTGGTCGTGGCCGGAGGATCCACTGAAACTTGGTTCCCTTGGTTGACTTAGTCACCTTGAAGAACTTGGAGAGGAACTCCCTCATCCACATTCTCCTCTTCCGTCCTCCTTGGGTTATCCCTTGTATTCATCTCCTATAAACATGAGAGAAGGGTTAGGAAAAGGACACTTATAGATCTAAACTCTAAGGCACGACTTCAAGAATAATGAAAGAAGTGTAGCTTCCTAACGTCCTATAGCCTCTCACTCATAGATGTGTCACGACTCACACCGATGAACAAGACTCTACTAGATGTGGCTTGTGAGACATCAATCCTAAAAACCATTTCCAAAATCTTATGCTCTGATACCAAGTTTGTAATGACCCGAGACTACCCCCTAGAGGTCACACGCTATACTTGATCCCGAAGGGGTCTCGTACAAGCCTCTTAGCATTTATAACATTCGATACATAGAAATAGTGCGGAATTTAAAACTTTCTTTAAAACCATATGATCAAAATACTCATTTAAAACATTTGAAAATAGCGGAAGTCTATTGTCTCACATGGCCATCTAAACAAAATCTTGAAAACTAAAGTAGGGACACGACCCTTTATAATTGAAAAAATTAACAATAGTCTATTACATGAAAATAAAGGAAATATCAACTACTTGTCCTCGATCTATGAGGAAATACCACTTAGTCTTGGAGGAAACTCAATCCAAGCCCTTGAACTAGAGAGATAGCAACTTACTTGCCGGAACCTACACTTGTAGTAAAATAAGACAAATATGGGTTAGCACAATTAAGTACTAAGTATGATAGCCATGCAAAAACATTCTTAAAACGGACATTTTGTTTGAAAGTCATGATATATGCCATTTTTGAGAAAAACTTCATGAACATAAGCATAAGAGGCATAATGTTCAACCATAACCAACATAAAAGTCATTTAACCACATTAGAACATAATCACATATAAACCATTACCTTCACATTAAGCCTTCACCTCAAGTAACCCTCAAGCTATACTTTGTGTAATGTATGGATAGAGTCCCATACCACCATCCACACCAAAGTACCACCTTAAGGTCACCAAAAGTGAACTTACCATTCAACCTTTCCATCCTTACATAATACTCATACATAAGAGACATAAACATTACATAATCCATATCATCACCTAAGGACCATCACCTAAGACAACCCTAACTCATACTTGTGCAAGGTGCAAGTAGCATCCCATACTACTACTCACACTAAGTACTCCTTTGAAGTCACCATATGGAAGGCACATTCATACACCATAAGTCATAACAAGGAAGTAACTCATAATACAATCCAAGTATAGCATGTATCATCTCATTCAAGCATAAGTCACATTATTCATTAACTTCATTTCATTAGGAGCACCTTCATTCATTTATACATTAGATCAACATTCTTCTTCAACGTCATCATAAGAGTACATTCATTACAATCAACATTATAACGGAACACACCACAACCTAAGCCTACTTGTGCAATGCATAGATGGCATCCCATACCACCACCCACACTAAGTAGTGCATTCTTAAGAAGCCATATTTCATTAACATTCTTTGTGGGGGTAAGCCTTGACCGACATAGACCATGTGACCAATTCATGCAATCCCGGTGTCACCCTCACCAGATAAGGGATTCCTACTTGCCTAAGGTAGGACCATTGTT
This sequence comes from Solanum chiquidenum, assembly GCA_029582725.1. Classification (NCBI taxonomy): domain Eukaryota; kingdom Viridiplantae; phylum Streptophyta; class Magnoliopsida; order Solanales; family Solanaceae; genus Solanum; species Solanum chiquidenum. The sequence goes on along the minus strand of JAJOOS010017813.1, from coordinate 13,737 downwards.
TTTAGCTTAAGTGGATCAACTAGCTAGACCTATATAGGCACATAGTTATGGGATAGGGAGATTTCTACTAGATACCCCACCTCAACTCACGTAAGGACATCCATCTCAAGAGATTGCTACTAGTAACCCCGCCTCACCTCATGTGAGAGCTTCCATCTCATATCACTATCCACTCGGTGCTTAGCATTATTCCCCATAGAGTATTTGACATCCATTACTTTCATTCATTATTATGGGATAAGATATTAATACTAGATACCCCGCATGAACTCACGTATGAGTATCAATCTCAAACCTATCATTCATTCATTGGATAGCTCATAAATTCAAAGATGAGAATAGCCTTTCAACTAAGAATCCCATATTGTGATAAAGTCCTTTCATAACATGTCTTTATAATTCATTAGAGTACAATTGAGAATATCATTTCAACAGGTTCTTCATCATTAACATAATCATAGAACTTCATTCATTAGTCATTCATGAGTGTGTGTGAGTATGTGAGAATAACCTTTCACATAGATCCTCATCATTCATAAGTGTTAATTGAGAATAAGACTTCAATCATAACACTATCACATTCTAAACATGACCATAATACCTTCATAGAGATAACACACATATAATTCTCATCATAATCATACAATAATCATTCATACTTTGCCTCTCAAGGCCATGATCACAATATACATAGTAATTCAATACCTCTACCTTTCAAGTGGATCAATAGCTCAACACTACAAGAAAAACAATCTCTAAGGAAGGGAAATTTGGTCCTAGAAAGTCCTAATACGGTCCCAAATAGTCTTTTGAGATGGAAAAAGGTTGGTCGCCTCCCATCCTAAAATGCTTTTTCGCTAAAGGTTAATTGGGACGGGTTCCTTTAACTGGTCGCTAAATGTGTTTAACGACATAATCAAAGTTGGTCGCCAAAGTAGTTTTAGAGACTACATATCTCATCCCAAATAGATTACTTTGTTCCTTGGAAACTAGTCCTTTTCTGGTCATTAAATCCTTTAGAGACTAGCAACGAACTCGTCCTAGATTACTCTTTAGGGATGAGCAACTGCCTCGTCCTAGATTACTTTTTGTTTATGAGCAACCACGTCATCCTAGATTGTTTTTTGCGACAAGAAACACCTCGTCCTATATGAACCTTTAAAGATAAGAAACTATCTCGTCTTAACTAAACTTTTAGAGACAAGCAAAATTTTTGGTCTCTAATTGACATCCAATGATTCTGGATCTTCATTTCACAAAAGTATTATAAGTTCTACCAATAAAAATAAGATTGCTACGGTAAATCTCCATAAAAAAGGCTGATATAAATATAAAAATAGGTAAACATCGCATGGTTTTAGTTTTAATATTCAATTAACAATTTTTTTTTAGCAAATTAACAATATCCCGAGCTAAACTATGATTTCATGTTTTGCACAACTTTCCTAGCAAAGTAATAATGGTCGTGTGCATCTTCTAAACTTGCATCTCGACTTGTAGCTTCAATCTTCACAAAACAAATCTAAAATTTACCAAGGGTTATCCAGAATATCAACAAACTGCAAGAATGAGTCAGTTTTTTACCTTGCAAAGGCAGCTTGCTTGGATTGCATCATAGAGAAAACGAGGATAAACCTAGGAGAAATCATCGCATTAGATATCCATATGTGTGCAAAACAGAGCCAGACATCGCTTCTTTTCCCCATATTGATCACGGAATTGTGCAAAAGAGCTCAGGTGCCTAGAGATGCAAAGAAGGATGTGGAATTGGCTGCCACCGCCGCCACTAATATCTGAAAGATCGAAGTTGAATATCTTAATGATAAAGCAGGAAAGAAACAGAATGAAGTTGTGGCAACTAGATCCACACCTGTAGAGGAATCCTCGCCCACTCCGGCACCTAGGTTTTCAGGTATACCCGTTCCTTCTTCTCATTCACAGACTCCAGGTCCATCTGTTTTTGTGGTATCATACAGACCCACTGTTGCGGTTGCATCCTGCGGACCAATCACTCAGGCATTCTTGATTCGGATGGGACAACTTGCCTAATCTACTGATTTTCGGGCTGCCAACATAGAAAACTCCATTTCAGGAATGATACAGTCCACCCTCGATGATGTTGTGATACCACTGAACACAACTATTGATGCTCTGGTGGCCATGATAGCCATGTGTGAGCGTGACCAAGGAGCCACAAAAGAGGTGACCGGCTTAAAGGTCGCTATTGCAGAACTGAGGAGAGATGTGGACTACCTCAAATCCTCCGATGTGTCCATGATATTTGGAACAGTGGAGATTTCGGACGTGTCTGAAATGCCTCAGACCACTACTGGACATGGAGAGGGATCAAAACAGACATCCGATCTTGACTCAGATGAAGAGACTGATGAAGAAATGGATGGGGGAGCTGCATCAGACGACATACCTGAGACCAAAGAAATCATGATAGATGTTGTTGTGCAAGCCTCCTTGGCAAAGACTCCTGTTGCTGGACCTAGTGGAGTTGATCCCTCTGGAAGTCACTCCAGGCACTGATGCCCAGACAGATAGAGCGATTACTTAGACAGGATCCCCTCTTTACCTCCCTCTCTGCCTTTCTTTATTTTTCCTTTCGAATTATGTGTTATTTGCATTTGAGGGCAAACACATTTATTTGTGGTGGGGTGAGGCCCCAATACCTTTTGTGTTAACAGTTTCGTGTTTTGTGTATATTTGGGTTGTTCTGTTTTAAAATTGTTGTTACACTGCTTTATGTGGATATTTGAGCTTATGGTACCTCTTTTCGGTTTTGATGGATGGAAATTCAAATTTTGACCTTTCCTCTAATTTTATTTAATTTTTTCGAAAATTTTTGCCACCGCTTGTGTTGAAAGTGGCTGTTCTTTTGCAAAATTTAAATCTCGGTTCTGATCAATACTAATGACTTGAATAGTGCTCTTAATCGAACGAACATGAATGTGAGGCTACGACGAGACCAAATAAAGTTGCATAGACAATATGTGATCTATTTGCATCTCGTTGTGATTAGCCATTTATCGAATTGATTCTCGTGTAATGACCGTTGCACACTAGCGAAAGTATGTAGCACTGTTTGACTTAAGTGTCGATGCCTTGTGTGATTAGCTTACTTTGAACCATGCATGAATAAACCCAGAATTTGCCCCGTTAGTCTGATTGATTTAGAAGGGGGTCCTCTTGATATGATCTTAGGCAACTTTTGAAGAGTGTGAGCCAATTTGACATATACCTCTTTTGTGGCCTACCCGTGAGCGTGTGAAACTCTCTTGAACACCCTTTGAGCCTTACCTTTCTTTGAAAGAACCTTGATGAACCCTAGACCTTACTTGATCTACTACCTATAATCCTCTTGATTTGTGGTTTGGTGAATAGCCAACTTAGGCCAGGGTGCGGTGAAAAAGGAAAAGGAGATGTCAAGAAGTGCAGGAAAAGTCTCCCTTAACCCATGGTGTTGCAAAATAAAATGGAAACACTCCATATATTTTTTTTAAAAAAAATAAAAAAATTATAAAGAAAAGTTGTAGAATAAAAGTACAAAAGAAATTGGGTTTCCAAGCAATCCATGGAGATGAATAAAAAGATGACTTAGAAGCACTAGAAAAAGAATTGATTAAGGAAAAGAAAGGGATGCCTTGAGAATACCACATCTCATACAGAAAAAGTCACTGAGCCTAAATGACCATACCTTTGCACTCAACCCCATTACAAGCCTTGAAAAGTCCTTTTTGATCTTGAGAAAGCCGAATCGAAAGTCGATTTGAAAATAAGGGCAAACCTATGGGTGAAAATATGCATTGTGTTCCTCACTTCAAGAATGATTTTTTGCTGAAAATAACATGATTGGCATGTGGATGAACAAACCCAACACTATGGAAGCTTACATACCTCTTAGGGATTAAACCCATGGCGAAAATCTGCTACAACACGCAAGAATCTCGACGAACGCTTGATCCTCTCCTTTTTTCTCCTCTCTTCTTGAACTCTCAACTAAAATCCTAGGCTAATTTTAGGATTATAAAACTGAACTTAATAGTATTAGACCCTTAAAACATTACTCAAAACGAATTAAATCTGATTTGGTAAGGAAAAGACCAAACTACCCCTTACTATTTCCGGCTAACTTCCCTTAACTGGACAACCTAACTTCAAAAGGCCATATCTCACTCATCCAATCTCAAAACTTAGCAAACTCGGTGGCGTTGGAAATATAATTCAAAGATATTCCCTACGGTATCTGGTAGCACACCTAACACATCCTGATCTAGGATTTATGGTCGTTTGAAGTCGACCCAAAACTCATACTTAGCTTAACTTGCAAAGTTTCAGATTTTTGCTATTTCCAATTTAGTTCTTTTTCGAACTCAAGGTTCTACATCTAGTGAACTTAACACTTAAGAAATTTTAATTCCTCTGTAAAATTCTACTCACAACGAAGGATGGTTCAAGTCTTAGCTCAAAATATTTCTGGGGTGTTACATCTGATTAAGAAGAAGGAGTTGAATGTAGTTGCGCGATACTGGTTTAGATTCATCAGCAGCTGCATTATGCCATCCCAGAATGAGTCCATCCTCTGCCATCCTAAGGCGTCCTGCCTTGGGTCAATCATATCCCGGAGGAGCATCGACTTGGGACTCATCATAGAGCAGGAGATGGCCATGAGGGCCAAGCAGAGTCAGACGTCCCTTCAACTCCCAGTTTTGATTATAGAGTTGTGTCGGCGTGCTGGAGTTGCTCGTGATGATAAGAAGGATATTGAGGTCACTCCTACATCTTCCACTGACATCCGGCGCATAGAAGCCGGTTCACTCGAGAGGACGCAGATAGGAAGAGAGCAGCTCTGGTTGATACATAACCAGAGATTGATGTTGAGACGATACCTGCAGAGGCATCTTTGCCTACTCCGGCCTCCAGGCTTTTAGGTACACCTGCTTTCACTTCCTCCCAGGCTCCTGGTGCTTCTACTACTTCCTTGCCCACCAGGATTACTCAAGCCATGATCCTGAAGATGGGGCACTTAGCCCATTCTGCGGATGTACGGGCTACCGGTTGGAGGTTGTGGTACCGTGGATGATTAAGAGTGTCATCCTATCTGCATTTAACACCCCTTCGAGCATCTATTTGACACTCTCACAGCGAGAGTAGAGACTTGTGGGAGTCGACAGGGGGAAACCTCAGAGGTAACGGCATTGAAAGCCGAGGTTGCATACTTGAGAAAGGACATGGACTATCTACAGTCTATGGTTTTCACTTCTTTATTTGAGGCAGCTGAGACTGAGCGTCTTTCGGGCAGTTCTGAGGTGACTTTGGCTACCACCAGAGATGTACCTATGGAGGATGTGGCAGCTGATGTATCAAAGGCGGAGACCAATGAGGAGCAGCTTGGGGAGTGAGATGTCGTCATATATGATGATCTGGCAGACTTGGATGATGCGATGTTTGAGACCGCCTGACAAACCTACTTGAGAGACACCACCATGGTTGGGTCTAGTGGAGCCACCGCTGAGACTACATCGGGCACTGATGCCCCAACAGATGGAGCGACTATGTAGACAAGACCTTTCTTTACCTCCTTCTCTGTCATTTTTACTGACATTTTAGTATTTTGTTCCATTTGAGGACAACTACTTTTTATTTGTGCTGGGGTGAGGTATTTCCATACCTACCTCCTGTGATTATCATTTTGTATATATATTGGGTTTTTGTGCTGTAATTGTGTTTTGACACTATTTTGTGTATATTTGAGCTTGTGGCTCCTTATTATGAATGCAAATGGTTTTTAACCCTTCTGTAAAAAAATAATTTGCCACCTCTTGTGTATGATTGTTGTTGTTCTTGTGTAAATTTGAGTATCGGCTAAGAGCAATACTGATTACTTGAATAGTTCTCTTAATCGAACAAAAATGAATGCGCGGCTATGATGAGGACAAATGAAGTTGCATACACAATATGTGGACTTTTTGAATCTCGTTGTGACTAGCCAATTATCGAATGAGTCTCTTGTGGTGAACATTGCACACTAGCAAAAATGTGGAGTCTTGTTTGATATTGGTGTCAATGCCTTGTGTGATGAGCTTACCATGAACCTTGTTTGATGACACCTAGAATTTGCCCCGTTGGTCCGGTTGACTAAGTGATGCAAGCTCTTGAAATGATCTTAGGAAACTATTTTGAATAGGGAAACAATTTGACAATATACCTCTTTTGTTGCCAACCTTGTGATTGTGTGAACTTTGCTTGAAACCCTTTTTGAGCCTTATCCTTTTCTTCGAAGAAATTTGATGCAATTGTAACCCCTCTTTATCCATTCACCCATAATCCTCATGAAGTGTGGTTTGTTTGAATAGCCAACTTAGGCCAAAAGCCTAAGTTGGGGGTGTGGTGAAAAGAGAAGATAAATCAAGAAGTGTGAAGAAACCCCTTTGATCCATAGTTTTGAAAAATATGGAACCCCTCCATACACAAAAAAAAAAGAATGAATGAAAAAGAAAAAGAATGAAAAAGTTGTGAAATAATAGTGGTGAAAGTTACAAAAGAAATGGGGTGTCCGAACTCCATTGGAAGTGAATAATGGGGTGACTTTTGAGCACAAGTGAAAATGTTGAAGAAAAGGAAAGAAAGTGATATTCATACCACATTTCATGAGTATAGCATCCATTGACCCTAAATAACTATACCTCTACACTTAGCCCCGTTACAAGCCTTGAAAAGACCTTTTTTGATCTTGAGTGAGCTAAAGTGAATGTTGATTGGAAAATAAGGCCAAACCTATGGGTGAAGTCATGCATGTGTTCATCTTTACGAGTGTGAGAGTTGTATGTGATTCCGGAACTATAATTTGTTGAACAACTGTGTGTAAATAGGGAATCATTCTTGTGTGAGGGCATTTGAGTACCTTTGTTGAGGTTGAACTTGCATTTGAAGCAAGTATTGTGAACTTGAGAATTTCTTATGATGGTGAGTCACAATTTGAATCTTTGAGTATACAATTGATCATTGCATGAGTAAGTTGAGTCTGGTCGTTTGTATTCATGATTGAGTCTTTTGTAGCACTGTTTGAGACATCCTTTTCCAACTGCTGAACTTGAGTTTTACTTGAGGACAAGCAAAAGTTTAAGTTGGGGGTGTCGATGAGTCTGAGATTTGGACTCATTTAGGGATTTATTTATATAGATTTAGTGTCCTCAAATGCTTATTTTGTGCAAATAACGGATGTAAAACCCTTGATTTCCAGGTATATGGATTGAGGAACAAAGTAATGACACTCATTTGCAAAAAGGGACAAAGCGAGCTGAAAGAATGAAAAAATGCAAGCCCGATGATCGCCAAGACTGCTGGGTGGGTCACCGAATGGCTATTTTATCGCCTAACGTTGCAGTGTGTCAAGCCCTGAGGAAAGAAATCAAGTTGGTGATGGAAAAGAGAAGTCGGCGGATTGTCGAGTAGTTCCACGATGAAGTACTGGATCACCCAAAGTTACAAACCTTGAGGATGCTGAATGCCAAGGCAGAAGGGCGATGGATGTGACCAATTGGCGGCTCACCGAATGGATCGGTGAGCCCGACTTACTTCGCCAAGTGACTCTTCGCAGCACGTTTTTGACAACTATAAATACATTTTTAAACATTAAGTTTAGTATCTAATATCTTCATTGTAGCTGATATTCTTAGCACTGAGACAAGTTTTCTCTAGTTTTTCCTAAGCTTTGGAGAATTGAAGTTTTTCACTTTTGAGAAATTAGAAGTGGTTCTTTGAGATTCTTCGAACTGAAGCATTGTAAGGACGAATCTACTCTTACCCAGTTGATGGATAATCAATTTGGTAATAATTTTTATCCTTTTATGATGTCTAGCTTAAACCCCAATTCTTGGGGTGTGATTATGTGATTATGGACTGATTTACTTTATGCGTATTGCAAATTGTTAGACTAAATGCTATTTAGAAGTGAGTTCAATCATTAATTGTTGTTTAATTCAAGAATTGTAGTTGCAAATACAGTTCTACCCTTTTGTTTTTGGCTTGCTCGAGAGAGAAGTTTTAAAACTAAACTTATTGATTGATGGTCTGTGAGTATTGGGTTGACCTGGGTTCAGCTCGAGAGAGTGAATCCTAAACCCAATTCTACACATTCAGCTCGAGAGAGTGAATGTACTAAGGTGTGGGTTGCTCTTATATTTCTTGCTTGTTGATGATCGAGAGAAATCAACTTGATTCGGGGTAAATTATTCAAGAGAAAGTTTATACCCTCTATAGTCTAGCTTACTCACTTATATCTAGCTATTTTATAATAGTTGCAATTACCCATTTGTCTATATTAGCCTATAATCGAATCATATCCCAAGAACCCGTCTCATTATTGTTATTTTGTATTGATTGCCAATGTTTTTAGTTGATAATCACAACCAAAACCCTTCATTTGACATTTGTATCACCCCTGATTTGAATGATGTTTTTATTCGACAACTTTTATTCCTATGATTGATTTAAACATGTTCATACTTCCGAATTGACTCTCAAACATGTGTCGCTCCCTATGGGATTCGACCCCAACTCATTTAGTTGGGTTATATACTAATTAACGACCGTTGACGCTTATAATTGGATGAATTGTCTTTGAAACGCTTAATCATCTTTAATGGGAGAAGCTACAAGTTGGTTGGCAAATTTTTTGAATAATTCTATCACTTCGTGGGAAGAGCTAACTGATGCCTTTTTTATGAGATTCTTTCCACCCTCGAAGGTGATTAAACTTCGAACCCATATCCAAAATTTCAAGCATATTGGAGGTGAACCACTACATGAGACGTGGCTGAGGATCAAGAAGTTGTTTTTGCAATGTTCAACCCATGGCGTTCCGAACAATTTGATGCTTCAAAAATTCTATTGCAGCCTAGATTAGGTCAACAAAGGTGTGGTTGATCATTTAATCCTAGTGGATTAATGAGACAATTGTATTATGTAGCTGCTTTGTTGCTAGATGATATGACTAAGGTAAAATGAGCATAGCACACTAGAGAAAGCCAAGTGCCTCATCTACAATTAGGTTTAAGAAAAGAATAAGTCCAAAAGGACCATGAAAGATATGAAAACATGGCCAAAATGATGACCCAAATCAATTTGTTGTCTAACTATGTCATGGGAGGTGGACCCAAGTCAGTAAATACAGTTTGAACCAATAGTGGCAGTGCCCGGCTGATGCCAAATTTGAGGCATTATACAATGAGGAAGTTCAATACTTAGGAAATCAAGTGGGGGTTCTCACACAAATTATCAACGACAAGGTGGAAACCAAAGTTGGAACAAGGATAGAGATGGTTGTTGAAAAGACTGGCAAGGTACAAATTAGAGAGAGGGGGAGATGGAAAAAGATAGATATGCGCCTCCCCATGATTGTGCATGCCTAAAAGAACCAGTTGGGCCATAAGGAAGCTGGACTACATCCACAACAAGGTTGAAGTGTCCGATAATGTGTAAAAGGAATTGAAAAATGACTTTTCCACTTTATACCAACTGGTGACTTCTAGCTCATTTTCTTTTAAGAAGCGGGAGACCAAACTGGGCCAAATTTCCACTCATCTAAATCCAAGGCAAAAGGGAATATTGCCTAGTGACACCTTTCCCAAACCCCAAGAATGATTGTTGAGTTTGAGAACTATGTCATGCCACAATGTTAAATAATGCGATTATTGGGAGGTAACCCAAGTCTTTACTTATATTTTTTATTGATTTCAAATAAGTGTGTTGTAAGTTCAGGTTGAGAAGAGGTTAAAAGATTGAAAAGGGAAGCAGAGGTGATGCCAAAACCCAAATAGCGATACACAGAAGGGATTATGCGAACTCATTATTTTCCACCATATGAGCTTGATCAGATGGAAAAGTGTACTATCAAAATCGGTGATCAAAACTCCCAAAGGCAATTCGATGAGGTGAACTATGCAAACTCTAGTGGGTCCCGCAAATCAGCCTTCAGGTTTTGTATTTGTTCAGGCATATTCACCGAGCCTAACATCCAGTTGGCGATTTACCAAAAGTGTTCAGTGATGTTAGTTATACCGTTGAATGGACCAGGTATAAAAAGACCAATGGTGTTTTAAAATTCAATAATCAAACGTTTTGATATCTTAAAGTCTTCTGTCCTTTCTCTTACTTTGCTTCCTTTGAGTGACTATGAATCCTTGGTGTGTGTTTTCAAAGTGCGAGAAGTGAATTTATTTGTATTTCTTATCAACCCAATCCAGTCTTATCTCAACATTTTCCTGTATTGAGGATGATTTTTGAACTTTGTTGAAATTCTTGAGCTTTAATTTGCATATGGTGTGTGGTCTTGAAAAAATTAACTATTATAGAATACTAGACTTTATGAGTAGCATCATAGTGTGTGATTTGAACTATTCACATGAGATATGTGAATGTATATGCTTGTTAAATGTCAATCTTGATTGTATTAGTTGAAACTTGAAATTGAACTGGTAAATGTGTTGGGTCTGAGTCCAATTTGAAGTGGGTGAAGTCTGATTAGCCCAATGTTGACCCAATTGCATGATTTTTCCAAATGATAGATAGGATTAAGGGAAAGTCATCAACAAGTGCAATACTTAGCAATCTCTGGGGGAAGTCCGAGTACCCATGGGTAGAAAAGCATATAAGTGGATTGTAATGATGGGCAAACTCGTATTTGTTGTATATATTGGGGTAGCTATGAAAATTAGGCACTAGGTTGAACATTTCCTATTCAGAAGGCTTATTTTATATGTCCAAGGAGGTTAGGTCAATCCCTGAATAAGCCCCAGTTCACCTTCTTTAGCATATATATGACCCTGGTACTATCCCATTCAGCGGGCTTGTCATAGTCCATCGAACCCATTTGGTGAATCGTCGAATGGGAGTGGATATCACCCTTGATGCCTGTGTCTTTCCATTTTACATATTCCATTTTCAACAAACTTGTCTTAGCCCACCGAAACTAATTTAGCAAACCACTGAGTTAGCAACGATATTATTTTTGTTCCTAAACCCTTAGATTTTTTCTACTGTCTATTTCAATGAGCTCGCCGATCCTGTTTGGCTAGCCTTCCTGATATGCCAGCCTTAGGAATGTTTTTGAAGTTCTATTCAATGTGTATTTGATTTCAACTAACCTTCACAAATACTTTGTTTTAATGTATGCTTTGTAGGAAACGGCACGAACAAAGGGTAAGCAAGCGGTCATACCCGACAATGAATCGAATAGAGAACATTTTCCTCCTCCTCAAAAGAAGAAAAAGGGCATATTTCTTAATGATCCTTTCGAGGCCTCTCGTGCCCACCAAATAAACCCTTACACCCCTACCAGCGGGGGTAAGAAAATGAGGTAACATATTGCCACTAGACAGGTGAAAAGATCCTAATCTTGCTTCTCATGTTCTCCCATTAATAACTCCAAGGTCTTTAAATAGGCTCAAGGTAGAAGGAGAACCGACTACTTTGGAAGAGCGTCAACTCTCAACTAATGGAGTCATGAGTGACTACCCAGCCTTATGGATTGAGATCAAATTCCACAAGTTGGAGTAGCTCACTAGAGCAAGACAACCTTATGTGCCGAAGTTGGTACAAGAATTCCATGACGTATATGCTAAGGCATTGCCAAAGAAGAGAAATGGCACTATTTGGAAGATTGTAGATGAGGTGGAAGTGAGAGGCAAGATGATTCAGTGTCATAAAAATGAGATTAACAAAATATTGTGCACCCCATTAAACCATTCTGATGATTACAATACCTGGATGAATAAAATATATATGCTTTAATGGGGTGGTTGGCCCTTCCGATATCTGATAAGTCTTCTCCCTCTTGGAATGTTGAATGGGCGAAGATAGAAAAGAAGGACATGAACATTGTGGCATGATATTGGTTTGGGTTTATTAGTAGAAATATTATACCATCCCAAATGAATTAATACTCTGGAATCCAAAGGTAGTGCTAGGGCACTAACATTGAAAAGGAAAAAATCAATATAAGTGCCATCATTGTGGAAAAGATATAACTACAGCCAGGCAAGAGTAGACATGTCTCCCCTTCCCAATGCTAATTACACAGTATGTGAGAGAGAGAGAGTTCCCTTTCGGAGGAAGACAAATATGAGGATCACACTGTTTCTTCCGATGACATTCAGAGGATCGAGGCTGAGTATTTATGGGATGATGTAGCTCGGAGGAAGCCACCAGTAGACTCGATGCATGTGGTTGATCCCACTACAACAGCAGCTGAACCTAGCACACTTGCTCATTTAATGGAGAAAATAGGTATTTCTACACCTTTCTATACTACTGGCTCTACGATTTCTATATATAGATTTATTGCTACTGCTATGAAACCTCCCCGCTTTCCTATTGCCCATCCCCATTTTACCTAGATAGTGATTTACCAGATGGCCATCCCTCCCAGTCGACAGATGTTAGAGCCATATGGGTTGAGACAGACATGCCTAAGATTATTGATCAGGATATTAAAAAGGCCTTAGATCCATTGATAGAGAGGGTTGTCAAGTGTGAGGGTATGGTTGAGAGTCATAGTGTGAGGTTGGATGATTTCACAGCGAGATTAGAGTCTTAGGAAAAGGTCAAGGGTAGCTCTAGTGCACTAGATACCATGAAGGACAAGTTTCCAACCCTGCGAGCGAAGGTGGTCCAGCTGCAGTCTACCAACATATCCATGCTTCGGGGTGAGGTTGCCCTACCAGATGTGTCACACCCCGAGGCTACCCCTTTGACGTAACACGGGACCTAGGATCACGAGTGACCCCAAGCTAACCCTATGTCTGGCATACTGAAAGTAACTGAATAAAACATGTACTATGTGGAAGCTAAAACAATGGATAACTTAAAGTGGGGAATACCCAACTAGTCTGAATGTAGAAAACATACTAAGAGTTTAATAACAATTTAAATATGAACTTAACAATTCAAGTTGATTCTATTACTATGTTTGAAAAGCCTCTAACTGAGTTGAGTTGTTGGGACATGCCCCTAGCTAACTCTAACAAAACTAACAACTGAAAGTAAAGACTAAAATGAAAAGCATGTCTATTATCCTCGAAGTATGAGGACTCACCACTAAAGTTGTTGATTGCGGACCGAGAACCGATCTAAGTGCGATATGGATGCTGAGTACCTGAACCTACATAATGAAAGGATGTAGTGCAGAGTATGTGTCAGTACTTGGAATGTACTGAGCATGCAGAATAGTAATACTAAGTTGAACAAATATATATAAGCTCAACAAAGCATAACTGAGCAATGACATAAACTGACCAGGAATGTAAATACTGAAACATAACTGAAAAGCTAAACTGAATGCAATGACCAAGTACTAATCATGAAAATAATTGTCACAACCCAGGGGTACCTCCTATGTAACATGGCACATAGAACCCCGAAGGACCCCATGTAAGCCACTTAGCATATCACAACAGAAGATAATAGAAAAGTACGTAAATTTAAAACATTCTTCAATACAATCAAGGTTTCATAAAATGAAGCGAAAATCTATTACACCTGTCTCAAACCATCTAATACTTAAAAAGATTTAGGGACATATCCCATGAGCGATTAACAAAGTATGAATAGTAAATAACCAATTCTTGAATAGTGTTTTGCATGCATTGATAATTCTTTCATTTAGAATTCTTTTTAACGGTGCGCAACGTTAGAACTCGCCTTGTTGCTACTTGCCGGACCAAGGAGGTA
>JAJOOS010017812.1:0-29544 GCA_029582725.1 Solanum chiquidenum | reverse complement strand
TATTAGTTACATGACTAAATATTAAAGGAAATTAAAATTAGATTATGCATTTGAATTGTCTAAACCAATGTAAAACCAAAGAACAAATATTCAATATTTTTGTCATTCTTAGTGTTGAATTGATTTTCTTTTTGCATTAGTATTAATTTGATTTTGATTAAACCTTTATTATAATTACCAATATCTATGGACTATAATCTTTATTTCAAACTTGAAATAATATATTAAAAGATAAAAACTATGATAAAGTTTAAGAAATATTTAAAGATTATATCAAACTAAATATTTTTATGTATAAAATAAAATTTTAAAATTATATATATAATATGATATCGGGTTGGTTTGGTCTCGGGTTGGTTTTTTTTAGTTAAAACCAAACCAACCCAAATATAGTCGGGTTTTTTTTTTTCAATACCAAACCAAGTCAAACCAACCACTAGTCGGGGGTTTTTTCGGTTTGACTCGATTTGCGGTTTGGTTCGATTTTCGGTTCGATTTTGTACACCCCTAATTTTAAGTTGTTAATTATTGTGATTTATAATTTTGTTATTAAATATTGTCGGAGTTGATGATAGTCTAATATGTATAAACCACCTAATTAAATAATTTAAGTAATCCGAGATATTTTAAAATTCTTTTGAAAGAGACACATTTTAATATTATATATGGTAACTTTGTTATCAAAAATTGACAATTCAAAACACAAACAAGTTAGATCACCCTTTGCCTCTTAATTTTGTTTAAATAATTATACGTGTTTGGTCTAATTGCCGTTGATTTTGATATATGTTTTCCTTATTACATTTTAAAAACTCATCGTCTTAGATTTATCTAAATATTTGTAAGATTTGTTACATATTTTTCTAAGCTCTCTATTCCAACTTGTAGAAAGATCCAAAAATTGGCTAAAGATTTCTTTCCTAATACTCCAATTAAATTATGTATCCCCAATTTCATATATACTATAGTTTTATTTTATTTTAAAAAGAGTATATGGTGGGAGGTATGCGACACGCTTTCCCTGCAATGATTTAGAGTCTGTTTGGATTGACTTATTTGAATTATTTTTAAGTCAAAATATCATTTAAGCATTTTTGAGTGTTTGGATAAATTTAAAAGTATTTATAAGCACTTCATTTCAAGCTAAAATAATAAAAATAAGTCAAAAGTCATAAGTTAGATTTTCTAATTTACTGTTTTAGGCTTATAAATCAAAAAATAAAAGTCAATTCAAACGAGCTCCTAGTCAGTGGTAATTGGTTCATCTTCTAGAAGCTTACCTCATGAAACAAATGCTAATTTTTTATTTTTTATTCAGTGTTTAGTATCTGTATTAAAGCTCCACTAATCTGAATTCGCACTGTGTAAGGCTAGCGCTCCATTCGGGGGAAGCATTCTCTACCAAAGATATTTTTGTACCCAAGGCTCAAACTAGAGGTCAAGTGAAGAGAAACTCTATACATTGCACCATACCCTTTAATGATGAATGCTAATTTAATTGGTCTGACCTTGTTTATATTTTTTTCAAATCTTATATTAGGGAGTACCATCACATGATTTATGCTGCCAAAAAAATTGTGGGTTAACTGTCACACATAAAGTAAATAGAAAAAAATAACACAAAAATTTAACGAGATTTGATTAATCTTAATCCTCCCGACAGAAGAAGAGAGAGCATCCATTATGAAAGAGAAGAAGTGTATAATGCTTATGAACATAAGCGGATCCGAGATTTTTAGGTTCCGGTGCCACACTATTTTTTGGCTTGATTTATTGAGCTTCGATTTGAATATTAGCCGTCTTTTTACTTTATATAGACAAGTTGACCGAACAAAATAGTTTAATAATTATGACAATTTTAAACAAAAGTATAAAAGTTCAATAATATTACTAATATCAACAAAATATTTTAGGTATTTATAATCGTCTTCGACGTCATATTCAAGCAATCAAGCTATAGATGTTCAAAGTAAAAGCTATAAACTTTAAAATCACTCCAACTACAACAAATCATGTTCGCAAAGGTACAAATGCATACTAGATCTCCGTATCAACAAAAGTAAGGTAATTCATCAATATTTTCTATACAAAAGAGCTAACATTAGTGTTCTAGTGAACTTCTCATCATATAAGTCTCAAAGTTTTGCACCAAGACAACATTTTGATTGGTTGTCTATTGTGAGATGTAGTTCATTGATTGAGATTAGAGATTGACAATTAAAGGATCTGTTAGTAAAAAAAAAGTGTTTTTGAGGGGCGGCGGGGGGAGGGGCCGGGGTTCATTTATTTATAGTCAATTTGATTGGTTTTGCAAGTTTTTCTTTAATACATGTGAGTTTGAAACCTTATTTGGAATTAACAATGGTGAAACTGTTGGAGATAATGGTGGTAGTGGTGGCTTAGGGATGGTGAGTGATGAAGAGAATTGTTATAACGGAAAAAAAGAAACATAAATTAAAATGCATGTATTTATGAAAAGAAGTATTAAAAATAATATTTTAGTATTACTTTTTGGTGCGCTCTCTCGCAAAGAGGGTAAAATACACTTGCTTTTCCTCATAGTCATATAGAAAGAGGGTGAAATAATTTTAATTTTAAACATTTCAGGAGGTGATAGGACCACCGTAAAATTGAAATGTGTTTAATTGTAAATTCGAATATAAATTGGCGGGTATTTGACTATTTTCTCCAACATATAACAACCATCCAAACAAGCTAATCATTGCATGTTAGAAATCTGTAAGACTAAGTAGGCGTTTGGACAAATATAAAATTATGATTTTAAATCAACATTTGCACAATATGATTTGAGATCATGATTAAAAGTTCAAATTTTCCTATAAGCAAGACTTGGGATCTCAAATGGTGATTAATTTTTAAAAATATAAAATTCGACCCCATCAATTATAGGTTAAACTACCTTATTAGACACACATCACTATCATATACACTAATATTGTCTCTACTTTCAAACAAATACATATATTATCACTTTTAATATTTTATACCATATATTATTGAAGATACAATCAGATTCCCATATTCCTTAAAACTAGGATTAATTAATTATCTTTTTAATTTACTCTTTCACTCCAAATCAACCACTCTCTCTTAATTCTCTCCTCACATATTTAATTATTTATCACTCAATTATCTCTCCTCCTTTCTGATTCAAGAATTTCACCATGCAATTTCATTCCAACATTGACTAATCTACTCTCTTCTTCTTAAGATATCATCACCAGGACCGATAAAACTCTTCTGAACCCAAACCTTATTTTGTATTGTTCCTTTCTAACGAGACCAAATCGAAGTAACTATTATAAGGAAAGCTTTCCAAATAAATCAACTGATCGGCTAAACAATTCACATTCATCGTCGAAGAATTCACAAACTCTTTATTATCGAAGTCATGGATTTTATGGATTTTCAAGTTTATTTTTGATAAATTATTGATGGTGTGTTGTATCTTTATTTAACTAATTATTTTCACCGTAGACGACGATAGAAATATAAGGAGGAGAAGGATTAAACATGATTTCTTCTATATGTATATGAAATCAATGTTATGTATCTTAGTTTTAAAAGTTTTGAATCATATAACTGGTGTATTTAAACAAGGTAATGTATCTTTTTTATTTTCATTGTATGTGCAATAAGTCTTCATATGTCTATTAGGTATATACGTGTATTTGTATCTGACGAAGAATTTATCAACATGGTAGACATTGTCGTTATATAGGTTTTTATATACTAATGTATCTAAAGGATATAATTGATCAGATACATGATCATGTATAATAGATACAAATGTACTTATGAAAATCATTCTTAAAAAAACTCCGACACATGCATCACTATTATTTTAGGTATGATACACCTCACATAAGTAATTTATATATTTTAAGATCAACATATAGATATATGTAATTAAGGAACGAAATAAAAACAATTTACTTCTAAGAAGATGAAGTTTACAATTATTCTGATTTTATGAATTCAATATTTTTGGAAATTTGATATATATAATTGATACACTTGGATACTGAACATCTATATTAGATCATTCAATTCCTTCTCAATTACTCCTTTTATCAAGGAAATCAGTTACAACTATTTAATTCAAATGAATAAAACATGTACTTCGCTTTTAAAATTCATTGGATACATGTATTTGTCAAGTTAAGATACATGTATCCAAAGAACGAAATATGGTACAAGAAGTAATATTCGAAACGATCGTGAATCCTCTTAATTAGGAACTAAACTAGTGGATTTATGTAGTTTGTTCGAAATTATATAATGTAAAAACCAAAGATCTATCATTTTAAATTTTAAGAAAAAAGACTCAATCTCAGCTTGAAAAGATCGAATGTACCACGCGAAAGGATTATATATTAAAGAATAACTAGTGACTACTAATATTTAACTAGTGAATCTATTTAAAAATATTTGTATTTAAAAAATTTGTAATCATAAATATTTATTGCTAAAATAAACATGGAAATAGGTGATTTATCAATGTGTCGCCTTATTAGGATATCTCGATGTTTTGATTATACACTATAATTTGCTCATTCGGTAAGATTGTATAAGAATTGAGTAAATTTTAATGGTTTTTACTACTTGTTGGATTTTCAATATTTTGAGAAAAAAAAACTTAATATATCCAAATTGCATATCCAATAAAAACTTTAACTTCAACTTCAAATCATATTTCAAATTTCAAATCATAACTCCATATCGCATGTCTAAACGATCCCTAAATAAAAAGTACAAACAAAACAAGTACCAATAACATAATGGAAAAGTAAAATGATATCAAAGATTTGCATCGCGTATAAACGTGAGAGCTTTGATGTCCTCATCACAATCAAATAACTGCATATAGCTTTCCTTCAAGTCCATTTGCACACCAACTTCAGAATGAATATCCGTATCATGCAACCAAAACATTTGTGTATCTTTCGTACCAAAAAATAGTAAGGCTGATTTTCCCAAACCAAAATCAGTATCATGCAAAGGGAAGTTGCACATACTTGAACATAAAACTTTGTCAACTTCATCATTACCTCCCCATTCTGGTGATCTAACACTTTCATTATATATATTAACCAATGTTGACACTATTTCATCTGGTGAAGCTTTGGCACATGAAGCAACAACTTTATTCACTGTATCCCTGATTAATATTATAAAGTTGTGTAATTCCATCTTGATTTCCCCTGGAATGAATTTTATCGGAACATCGATTCTAAAATTCCCCATAGAATTGTGCACTTGTGGTAAAGATGTTTTAGAACGCAAATTCAATGGAAAGTCCATTAGAGAAGGTCTAACATACCCATTTATGGTCGCCGAAGCACGGATAAAAGCCCTCCATAGGAGTGCTGTAATAATTTCAACCCTTGATGGTTGAAAAGTCAAACCTCTACCTGATTCATCAATGTATTTTTTTCTGAGCCTTGACATAGCAGCCTCACGGACAACAAATCTCTTAACAATAATATCTTGGTGTATAATTGGAGTGTAGGTTAACTTGAAAAGTCTTGATATATCTCTTGTTGGAAAAATATTACCCAAATCAAAGCTTAGAAAATTAATCTTCTCGACAGGAGTTCCCAATTTACACACTCTTGCCCACTCAAAAAGAAATTTAAAATCTGAGAAACCATCCATTGCAGGGTGTGAACCACTTAATGAGATTGCTAGGCCACCACATTCAAACTCGGTTACTTGTGCGGTTACAATTGGTGAAACCATTAAATTAGTTTGATCTATAATTTTGTTTACATGTGGCCAAAATAAAGATGCAAGACTAAGGTCCTTGCGTGTTTTCTCTAGGAAATTATCAAGGTTACAATTGAACTTGGCCTTAGTGTAGGAAACACCTTGATCAAGACAAAGAATCGAACATTCATCTTTATCGTACCTTCCTGCTGCTGGATAAACATGAGTTAATATCTTTGAAAGGGATTGTTCGAGTCGTTCATCGATGGTGGAGTTGTTGATGAAATTATTATTAGCATAGAAAAGAACAAACGGGACGTGTTCTTTCTCAGATAATTGATCGAAAAATGAGAGCTTGTAACGTTGAAGGTGAGGGGGAGTAGGTAAACATGGCTTTATGAGTTTCGTCCATAAGATTTCAACTTTTATGCAATCTTTTTGGTCGACAAATCTTATTTCCATTGTTTTGATGGGAATAAAGAAAACTAAGACAGAGAATGGAAAAAGGCAATGAGGTGCAATTGTTCCTTTGTAAGTTCCCAACTATATATAGCCAAAAAAAAAGGTGTTAGTCAAAGCTATGCTTCGAGAAAATTTAATGTAAAGAAATCCTTAATTAAAAGAAGGAAAAAAGCATTAATTATAAGATACTCAAAAAATTACTTTGGTACAAATAATATCTCTAGCAAGAGCTGTAATAATTAAAATTTCAGTTACTTTATTTATTATCCATGACTAGTTATAACTAGTTAAAAGTCCGTTTTGATTCACTTAAAAAAAGTAGTTTTAAGTCAAAAATAAAAAGTCAAACTGAAATGATTTTTAAGTCAAAAAAATAAAAAGTAGGGGGAGTCCTACTTTTGGTTTTGACTTATTTTAAGTTATTTTTAACTTATTTTAAGTCATTTTTTACTTTGTCAAACACTTCCTAACTTATTTTAAGTCATTTATAACTTATTTTAAGTTATTTTTTTATATGAAGTCAAAAATTGACTTAAAAATAGGTTTGACCAACTTTTAACTCAATCCAAACACCTTCTACATCTCATAACTAACATTATGAAAATTAGAATAGGGATAAGTTTTTTATAAATAAAATAAAATTAAAAGGCCAAAGGAGCAGATCTCTTTTATCAGGGAAAATTAGGCAAAATAGCAAACATTTAGCTTATATTAGGTATTATAGCTACCGTTTAAGAAAATTATAATTTGCGGCTACAGTTTCTCTAATTCTTGTTGTTCGTTTGATTTGTATAAATCCAAAATTTGTATAAAACAGTTCTTGATTGTATAAATCCAGAATTTTGTATATGATTACCCTAGCTATTTGTATACGATTTATGAAGAATTCATAATAAATTACCTTGTTTATATATTGGCAAGCGAAATATATAAAGGGAATTCTGAAATATTCCTAAATGTATAAATACAGAATTTGTATATACTAACCCTATTTGTATATTTAATATAAAAATAGGCAGAAATATACAAACTGCGGCCTCCATAGCAAACGAAACTATAGCTGTAAAGCGCAATTATCGAAACTATAAATATAGAGCCCTATTATGTCTATTATATTTGCTATTTCTAAAATATTCTCTTATCATTAACTCAAATCTTGAGCATATTTACATCAAATGAACAAGCCCAGGTCACAAAGACCCTAAAGGAAAGAAGGAACACAAAAAATAAGAAAACAAAGAGAAAAGAGAAATTAAATGTAAAGAAAATCTGGTAACATCAAGTTAATAGTGGGAAGAGCAAAGTGATCGAGTTGTCCTCTTCAATCTAAACTGCTTCGATCTAAACGAAATAAAAGGTGAAGAACCAATCGAACAATATATTCGGTGAAGTGTCTTTCTTTATTCACAGATATCAACTTGATATCAATCTATCCTATCTTTAGGTAAGAATCGTGATCCCCAATTAATGGGATTTGATCTACAAATATGGAAACTAAATATATAAAATATATGTACAAGATATGTATTTCTCAACACTCCTCCTCAAGTTGGAGAGTGAATATCATGAAATCCTAATTAACTTGTTGTGCAATGTCGCAAATTGATCTTTTACTAAAGTCTTTGTGTTAGGATCAAGCGCTTACCATCATGCCAAAAGCTATATCTTTTAGCAAAGGCGCAACTTTATTTCTTAACTAAGTCCACCAAGGAAGTGTCATGTTCGATCATGACTCCGACCCGGGCCACCCAACTCCTCATGGGCCTTGTCATAGGCAGGATGTTGACATTACTCAACAATCCTCCTCCCAACACCTGTCTCATGCAGAGTGTTGCTCTTGGGAATCAAACTCACGACCTTGGCTCTGATACCACTTGGTAGGATCAAGCGTTTATCATCATGCCAAAAGTTATAGCTTTTAGCAAAGGCGCAACTTTATTTCTTAACTAAGTCCACCAAACAAGCGTCATGTTCGATTATGACTCCGATCCGGACCACCCAACCCCTCATGGGTCTTGCCATAGGCAGGATGTTGACATTACTCAACACTTTGTAAAGATGTTTGCTAATTGAAAGCGCATAGGAACATATGAAGGACTTATCGTCGTTGCTTGCAACTTTTCTCGAACTATGTGATAGTCTATTTCAATATATTTTCTTTGCTCGTGAAAGACTGGGTTCGCTGCAATATGTAAGGCAGCTTGATTGTCACAAAATAATTTTGTGGGAGTTATATGTGAGAATTTAAGTCTTGAAGTAAATAGATTAACCATGTGAGTTGTAAACAAGTGTTTGCCATAACTCGATACTTCGCAGATGATCTAGAAACAACTAATTGTTTCTTTGATTTCCATGAGATAAGTGAATTTTCAAGTTATCATGTGACAAACCTTCTTGTGGCTCGACAATTACCCCAATTTGAATCATAAAAGGCCTTTAAAATAAGATTATTTGTGGAAGGAAATAACAAACCTTGACCTGGAGTACCCTTGAAATATTTGAGAAATCCGCACAGCAGCATCTCAATGAGGTTTTCTAGGCTCATGCATAAATTAACTAAGTGTTCGAACGAAATAGACAATGTCAGGCCTTGTGATGGTGAGATGAATCAATCTGCCAGCTAATCTTTTGTATTTAGTTGGATCATTCAGTATAACTCTATCTGTAGAAGTTAGCTTCAAATTTTGTTCCATTAGAAACTTTTCGGGCCTTGCTCCTAAGATTCCTAAATCTTGTAGAATGTCTATTGCATATTTTCTCTGAGAAATAAAAATGCATTTCTTTAAACGAGAAAACTCAATGCCTAAAAAGTACTTCAAATCTCCAAGATCTTTAATGCGGAAGCGTTTGAGAAGAAACTTTTTGATGTGTTCAATTTCTTGAAGATCATTTCATGTGAGAAATATGTCGTCAACATAGATAAGTACTGTTGTGAATGATGTACCATTTGCCTTTGTGAACAGGGAATAATCAACATTTGATTGTTGAAAACCAGCTTTACGAATAGCTTCTGAAAATGTGAGAAACCAATTTATCAATGCTTGCTTAAGGCCATACAAGAATTTGTGAAGTCGACAACAGTGTTCTCCCCCTGTCAACGAAGACCTAGTGGAGTTTCCATGTACACATCTTCATGTAAGTCTCCGTGAAAAAAAACATTTTGGACATCCAATAGATAAGCAAACCAATTTCTAGCAGAAATAACTGTAAGTAGATACAACAAAGTGTTGTGAGTTTTATTATAGGAGAAAAAGTTTCTTAATAGTCAATTCCCTCAATCTGAGTATATCCCTTTACGATAAGATGATTCTTATAATGCTCAATTGTTCCATCTGATTTGTATTTAATTTTATAAACCCATTTGCATCCAATGAGTTTCTGACCATCAGGGAGTGGAACTAAGCTCCAAGTCTTATTTTGTTTTAGTGCTTCTAATTCTGCATTAATGGCTTGTTGTCAATATGGATCCAGAATTGCATGAGCATATGAAGAAGGCTCTGTGTGACTTGTAATGTTTGCTGAAAAATTACTATGTGTTGAAGATATACAAGAGTACGAAAGATAATGAGAGAGAGGATTGAGTACCTGATGTTGAACTTGGCATGGTAGAAGATTGATTAACTTGAGTTGGCAACATGCAGTTTTTATGCCATTCAAGAGTTTTTTTTAGACGAGAAAATTGTCTTAAAAGATGGGATGAAGGAACCACAACATCCGAAGTAACTGGAACAGTTTCAAGGATTTCAACTGAGGTCAGAGTTTGAACGAGTTGATTGGGATTGGTATGATTGTCACCTGTTATAATTTCAGATTAGGTAGGATTGCTAGAAATAATTTCAGACTAAGAAGGATTGCTAGAAATAATATCAGATTGGATGGGATTGCTAAAAATATCCTCTGTAATCGTGGGTTCTTGAGTTGTACTCTCTGAATGATATTAGGTTGAGAAAAAGATGGTGGAGAGGACCAATGTTCAATTATGCTAGAAAAGGATTGAGGTGATAATAAGGTCGAAGTTGGAGTAACTGAACTAAAAGAAAAGATAGTTTCAAAAAATTTGACATCTCGACTTACAAAAAATTGTTTGATTTCTAGATCATAAAGCTAGTAACCTTTCTGACTAGTAGGATAACCAACAAAGATGGAACGTTTGGCCTGAGAATCAAACTTTTGTTTATGTTGAACAACAGTAGCATAGCACAAACAACCAAAAACTTTTAGGTGACTAAAGAATGGTGATCTATGATATAGCAATACATAAGGTGACTTAGAATGTAATTAACAATAGAGTTGGTAATAAGTTAATAATATAAACAACAGTCAAAACACATTCGCCCCAAAAGGTGATTGGCAAATAAGCTTGAAAGCGTAAAGCTTGTGCAACATTTAAAATATGACGATGCATGCGTTTGATTATCCCATTATATTGTAAAGTTGAAACACAAGTTTGTTGGTATGATTGAAAAAAATTTCATTGGTTCAAATTCTTTGCCATTGTATGTCCTATTTTTTTTAACTCAAGCATGAAATTAATTTTTCTTACGATTTTCCACAAAGTGGTGACGAAATGTATAACTTGTACAAATCTTTCCATTTTTCAAGTCGGTCTGATCCATTCGTTCGTAGAGCTATTTACTCGATCGCAGACATTTCTGGAACACCTCTAACAGAGGGGCAAATAGTCAATTTTGAAAGAACTTATTGTTAACCTCTTTCAGATATGAATCTATCTGATTCAGAAGGGAAGAACTTGCATCAGTATCTCAATTTCAATTCAAACATGGGTTTGATTCACACTCCATGTTCTGAGAAAGATTTATCATCCGAAAAGAGAAAAAAATGGAGTCTTTGTCTAAAGAAATAAGTGGTATAAAAGATTGCAAAAGATGAGAAGTTTCAAACTTGTATTGCACAAGAAATAACCAAGTACATCTTGTAAAATCATCTAAGATAAATAGCAAGAAAAAATTGAGCCCCTAAATTAGTAGGTACTCGATGTTGACCTCAAACATCGCAATGTAACAAGTCAATTGGAGCACGAGTAGATATATTACTCATTGGAAATGAAAGCCATGTCTGTTTAGCCAAAGGACAAACATCACAATTATTATCAAAGAAAACACTACGAGAAGGTAATATATAGTGGAACAATTAATCTGAGGCAATAAGGTGACGGGTGTCCTAGACGCATTTTCCATAAGTTTTTTGATTGTGAAACTTGACGAGAAATGGGTGGTTTTTGTACCGATGACATATAATAGAAACCATCACGATGTTTACCCAAGCCAATCATCCTCCCCGTACCCAAGTCCTGCAATACAAAAAAAAGTGAGAAATAGAAGGGCACAACAATTTAAGTCATTGGTAAGTTTACTAATCGACACTAAATTTAAACGAAAAGAGGGAACATGTAAAACATTGTTTAAGGTAATGTCTGAGTTAAAGGGAATTGTGTCAATGGAATGAATTGATACTGGTGACCCATTGAGAAAATTGACAGTGGGTATAGACGGGGATTTTGTTTGAGTGAATAATGTGGAATTGGAAGTAATGTGATCAGTTGCTTGGCTATCCAAGATCCATGGCCTAGTGAATGCAGAATTAATTGAAACAAGCGTACTGCCTGAGCAATCTGCCAAAGTAGATATGCTGAAAATCCATGTGAACTGCTGGCATCTTGCGAGTCAACCTCTTTCTTAGATTGAGAAGATTCGATCACATAAGCAACATGAGAAGGATTACCCTGAGATCCATGTTGTCGTCGATAACTTTGATTTCCTGAGTTGTTGAGAGACCAAGTGCCATTTTTAAACTTGCATCTGTCCTCTGTATGACGTTTTCTTTTGCAATATTTGCAATGAAATTTCCAAGTGCGGCAGTTCTCAATTGTGTGCCCTTCTCGATTGCAATGCTCACAATGTTTATCCTTAGGTTTGTTGAAAAAATTATATATACGTCTTTGAGGTGCAGCAGTGATAGAGAATTTTTTTGTTGATTCCGATGTCATTTGTCTCTGTGTTTCCTCTTGAATAACAAGTGAATATGCTTGATGTACATTAGGAAGGGGAGACATCATGAGAATATTAGATCAAACAACATTATAGATACCATTTAGACCCATTAAAAATTGTATTACATGGTCTTCTTCAATTTGATCGGTGTGCGCTTTAATTTGATTGCATGTGGGAGGTGTTCGAAATGTATCTAACTCATCCCAAAAACCTTGAGTTTTGTGAAATAGGAAGAAACATTCATGTTACCTTGTGAGAGTCACGCCAGTGATTTTTGAATCTGATAGTGCATTCTTTTGTGAAAATTGATCTTTATGATCTTGCCATTCTTGGTGAGGAGTCTTGAGATAAGAAATCGTGATCCCCAATTAATGAGATTTGATCTACATATGGAAACTAAATATACAAAATATATGTACAAGATATATATTTCTCAACAATCTAGCTTCAAATGGGTTGAATCTCAGAGGAGATTAATAATATGATCAACATCTAAAAACTAAATTATAGGCCAATACTTCGAACTTGATATCTAATATACTATATACATTGGATACAGGTGAAGAAGAAAAATATTCAAGACAATAGCAACATATTAGATTTTCTTAACCAAGTCTTGGTTTAGCATCAAAAGGACACCATAGAGCGCTCACCAAGTACATAATGCTATAACCGTATAAAATTTCTTCAGACTTTGATATTTGTATTCTAGAGAAATGACTATTGTTTACTATCAACTTCCTTTCATATAATTAAAATTTGCATCAAATGAAATAAAAACATTGATGAATTACTAGTTAATTTGTGGACCTTCTTGATCTTATACGAGGAGTGTTAACTTTGTCTAGGTTAATAATTCTTTTGAATCCACTTTGGTAGTTCCTGGAATTGTATATTGAAAGTCACCTACAAAAACAAAAACCAAGTTAGTTAAACAATTAACAAGAGTACTTCCTTTTCGAAGGGAATGTTATTTCACGCAAGTCTTTAATACTATGTACATAGGCATTTGGACATGCGATATAGAATCATGTGAGTTTTTATAAAATTATGTGTATTTAGAAGATTGTAGTCGTATACATTTATAGATAAAAAGACATGGAGATATGCCATTTTGATTAGTGCATGCAGCCTCTTAGTATATTCCGTTATATATCTTGTTTTATAAACTATGTTTTGCTCATTTGGTATGATTGTATAAGAAATGAGAAAATTTTGATAGTTTTCATAATTTATCGGATTTTCATTATTATTGAGAAAAAATAAAACTAAAGAAACTCAAATTGCATATCCAAACAAAACCTCTACCTCAAATCAATATTATTTCAAATTACGATTTCAAATCATAACTCCATATCCCAGGTCCAAATGATTCCTAAATAAAAAGTACAAACAAAGCAAGTACCAACAAAAGTAAAATGATATCAAAGATTTGCATCGCGTATAAACGTGAGAGCTTTGATGTCTTCATCACACTCAAATAACTGCATATAACTTTCCTTCAAGTCCACTTGCACACCAACTTCAGAATGAATATTCGTATCATGCAACCATAACATTTGTGTATCTTTCATGCCAAAAAATAGTAAGGCTGGTTTTCCCAAACCAAAATCAGTATCATGCAAAGGGAAGTTGCACATACTTGAACATAAAACTTTGTCGACTTCATCGTTCCCTCCCCATTCTGGTGATCTAACACTTTCATTATATATATTAACCAATGTTGACACTATTTCATCTGGTGAAGCTTTGGCACATGAAGCAACAACTTTATTCACCGTATCCCTGATTAATATTATGAAATTATGTAATTCCATCTTGGTCTCTCCTGGAATGAATTTTATTGGAACATCTATTCTAAAATTTCCTATAGAGTTGTGCACTTGTGGTAAAGATGTTTTAGAGCGCAAATTCAATGGAAAGTCCATTAGAGAAGGCCTAACATACCCATGTATCGTTGTTGAAATGCAGATTAAAGCCCTCCAAAGGAGTGCTGTAATTATTTCAACCCTTGACGGATGAAAAGTCAAACCTCCATCTGATTCATCCATGCACTTTTTTCTGAGCCTTGACATAGCAGCCTCACGGATGACAAATCTCTTAACAATAATATCTTTTTCTATAACTGGATCATAAGTTGACTTGAAAAGTCCTGATATATCTCTTGTTGGAAAAAATTTACTCAGATCGAAGGTCAGAAAATTAATTTCCTCGACAGGAGTTCCCATTCTACACACTTTTGCCCACTCGAAAAGAAATTTAAAATCTGAGAAACCATCCATTGCAGGGTGTGAACCACTCAATGATATCGCTAGGCCACCACATTCAAACTCGGCTACTTGTGCAATGACAATAGGTGAAACCATCAGATTAGTTTCATCTACATTCTTATTTTCATGTGGCCAAAATAAACCCGCAAGACCAAGGTCCTTGCGTGTTTTCTCTAGGAAATTATCAAGCTTACAATAGACCTTTGCCTTAGTGTAGGAAACACCTTGATCAAGACAAAGAATTGAACATTCATCTTTGTCATACCTTCTTGCTGCTGGATAAACATGAGTTAATATCTTTGAAAGGGATTGCTCAAGTCGTTCATCAATGGTGGAGTTGTTGATGAAATTATTATTAGCATAGAAAAGAACAAACGGGACATGTTCTTTCTCAGATAATTGGTCGAAAAACGAGAGCTTGTAACGTTGAAGGTGAGGGGGAGTAGGTAAACATGGCTTTATGAGTTTCGTCCATAAGATTTCAACTTTTATGCAATCTTTTTGGTTGCCAAATCCTATGTCCATTGTTTTGGTGGTATGGCTAAAATGGAAAAGAAAGCAAAGATAGAGAAGTGAACAAGGCAACAAGAGGTACAATTGTTTCTTTGTAAACTCCCAGCTATTTATAACCCAAAAAAAAAAAAAAAACATTTTTACTATGAATAGATCCAAAAAATATATTTAGCATAATTTGATTTGACTTAATGATGTGATAAAAACATTTTGACTGTGAATAGATTTTAATAATAGGTTCAACCAAAATCTGGTTTGAGTTAATGAAGTTATAAAAATGTTTTGACTGTGAATAAATCCAAATAAATATGCTATTTAATTTGACCTCATTTTATATTTATGCCTTCCAATTTTTAGTGTACACAAGTAGACACTTAAACTTGTATAAAATTGAACAAAGAAACACACACGTCCTACATGGCAATTCGCGTCCTAGTGGTGTCTTACGTGTATAATGCCACATAGGATTCATGTGTCTAATTGTTCAACTTTATACAAGTTTAAGTATCTACTTATGCACACTCAAAGTTGGAGGGCATAAATGTAAAATCAAGCCAAGTTAAAGGGCATAATTATGTATGATGTCTAATATTAAACATGACTTTTAATTTGCCTTTAGCAGGTAGGTAAAACCTTCAACTTTATCAGTGCACAAGTAGACACTTTAACTATCCAAAACTTGAACACTTGAATTCTATCTGGCAAAATACACTGATTAAGTCACGCACGACAGAGGTAAATTCGAGTGTTTATTTGCTCAAGTTTTAAATAGTTGAAGAGCCTATTTGTACACTAATAAAATTGAAGGTCATAATTTTCAGTTGAATTCAAGTTAAGAATAATGTTTATATATCATATATATACAACATATACACATAAAGAACCACATATATACATACAACTATACAACTATACCATTTAATGAATAATTATATATATTCATTTTCAAATCAAATTTCCATTTGTCTTGCTATGTATGTTGGTTTTAGGATAGTTTGGTTGATTGAAAAAGTTGTTCGGGGGTCATTTTACTTGTTTTAATTTGCTCATTCTCGTAATTATGCAATTAAATTTCTACAAAAATAAAATTTTACTATAACAATCTTGTGTGGGAGGGTTTTAACCGCTGCCAAATGAGTATTAAAATTTGGACAAATTACTTAACTACACTCCTTTACTTACCTTAATATCCATTTATCCCTACTTATTTCAAAAATTTCAAAAATCCCTTATTTTTCTTATGTATCCCGTGCACAACGTTATGTATCCCGTGCACAACGCTATGTATCAAACCTTATGTATCCCGTGCACAACGCAACAACTATTAACTGGAATGTATCAAACCTTATGTATCCTGTGCACAACGATGTGTATCAAACCTTATGTATCTCGTGCACAATGCAACAACTATTAACTGGAATGTATCAAACCTTATGTATCCCGCAAACATCAATTTTAAGGGATTTTTGGTAAATAAAAAACTAGAAGGGATAGGATGTTATTTAGTACTTATAATATGTGGTTCCTATAATTTATACTTAAAATTTTGTATTGCGGAGGTTAACCACAATTAATTAAAAAAATTAATTATTTGCCCAAAAAAGATTGTGGAGGTGATAAACCCTGGCTAAATAAAATTTAAGGATTTTTAAAAATGATTGTTAAATGAAATATTTGCTAGGGTTTTTTAAATCGTTGTAACAGTAAATTAGGGATGGTTTAAAAAACCCCAAAATGCAATTACCCCCTGCCCCCGCGCAAAATGAGCAGTTTTTGTAGGGATTTTAGTTATACATAATACATAAACGTATCATTTAACTTGTCTTAGCTAATATCTATGTCCTCCAATTTTGGGTATGCACAAGTAAACATTGTAACTTGTATAAAATAGAACGAATAGACACATGTGTCTTATGTAGCATTCGACCTGACAATTTATGTCATACGCGGAATCCAGGTACGTAGAAGCGTTTATATATCATGCATATGGCCTGCAGTACTCGAGTGTTTATTTGTTTAAATTTTGAATAGTTAAAGTGCTTGCTTGTGCACTGACAAAGTTATGTAACATAGTTTTCAGTTACAACCAAGTTAAGAGTCATGTTTATGTATAGGACCACAACAAGCTTCTCATATTCTACCTCATGCCTTTTTAGTGACATATAGATTTAGGGTGTGTTTGGTGTAAAAGAAAAAAAAATAGAAAATATTCTTTGAAAAAAATAAGTGTTTTTTTATAAATAAATAAAAATATTTATAAATATTTTATTCAAAGTAAACACCATGGGAGGTGGGACAAGCTGGGGTAGGAGTGTGGGGGTGGGTGGAGTTGGGGTTTTGGAGGGTGGGAGTGGAGAAGGTTTGTGCTAGAGAATAGGGAGGAGATAATTAATGTAAAATGTCATTCATGAAATGTGTTTTTCTTAGTTTCTTATTTTAATTTATTTTTTTTCAAAAAAAGAAGGTATTCTCCAATACATTTTACCAATCAACATAAAAATAATAAAAATATTTTTCATTGTATCGAGCAAACCCTTATAGTGCAAAAATTATCTAGAAAATTATGTACTATTTTCTCCATTTCTAGATAAATGATATTTTTAACGTAGGCACACCCAGTGGCGAATTTATGTGTAAAAATTGGGTCACCCGAACCCGTGGTCATCCGACTAAACTCGTTATATTACTTGTATAATTATTAAAGACATATTACATAAACACTTGTGGAACCCATTTTTAAAGTTGATGGATGGTTCAGTGGTTTGACAGTCAGATTTTAACACCAAGGTCCTGAGTTCAATCCCAGCCAGCCACAATTCACTTCAATTTTTTTTAGTAACTAATAACACTCGTTTTTTTAATAAAAAAAATGAAATTCTAAAGCAATAGTGCACCCGTTTTCTTGAAATCCTGGATTCACCTCTGAGCACACCTTTTAAGAAGTTATGTATTCTTAAAAAATAAGAAGTGTTATTTTATGAAATTTATCCTAATTAAATGTCTTAAAGAAAGAAGTGATTATTTGATAGGGTAAAATTCAATGTATTAAAATAATGGTAATTTTGGAAGAACAAGATCAATTACTTTTTGGAATCTTAACGCATAAAAATAATTTTTAGCTGCAATTAATTAACGGTAATAGTTTAATTATTGTTAAAACATATTTTTAGCGGCATTTAGCACTCTTTGTAAATGTTCCCAAAGTCTATAGCGACACTAAATCCAATGACGACAATTAACTAATGTCCATATAGATTTATCACTCTTTGTTAATGTATGTATTTATTGCCGCTAAAAAATATTTTTGTTGTAGTGGCATCACTTATTTTAAAACAAAATAAAAAGACTAAAATATCACTTATTTAGGACGGAGGAAGTACATACTTTTGTTATGGATTCGATATCAAGGGCGGAGCTACAATGTAGTCTAAGTATGGCGCTTGTGTGTTCGAGTCTCATCAATTGAGTTTCAAAAATGAATAGTAATCCCTAAGGTGGCAAAATCAAATCCAACATGTCCAATCCGTCCAACCTACATGTTTGTTAGATCAACTCATTTGAAATTATCAAAAAAATGAGTTTATGTCTAGCCCAAATTAACTAATAAAAAACTTGTCAAAATATTTTTAAAATACTTTTAAAAGAAAATTGATATATTATATATAGCCATAAAAAAAATAATTATTAGATACTAAAATATTTTTAATTAAGAAGAAATAATATAATTAAATCTTGGTAAAAATGTAATAGGTACTAAATTTTTTAAAAAAAAGGTATTTTTGAACAATCAATACGTTGAAGGCATTTTTGAACATTTTCTCTTTCTAAAATAATACCCAATGTTTTTCCTTGGAAGTTTCACTTTTTTTTTCTTCCTAATTTAATTTTGTAAATAAACAAATCTTATTAATTGTGTTGTTTGGTTTCATTATACCCTCGTGATGAAGAAGCTAAATAAGTCTTCGATGATATTAGTAACGGCAGAATTTAATTGTAAGTCTGAATAAATAATGAAATAGTTGTGTGAGTTGCTGGAAAAAAAGTTATATGGTCAAACTTAAATTGATTTCGCAAATGATCACTCAATAAATACTAGTTATTATCTCAAAAATCACTTATTTTATTAGAAAAAAATTGAAATTAAGAAGAAATGTGACTTTTTAAATAAAAATTATTTATTGAGCGATCATTCAAACAAGGCGTAATAATTTGATCTCATTTCACATAAATGCCCTTCAATTTTGGGCATACACAAGTAGACATACTTATATAAAGTTGAACAAGTAGACACATAAGTGCTAAGTGACATAGTACACGAGGACACCACGTAGGACATATATGTCTATTTGTTCAATTTTATACAAGCTAAGTGGCTACTTATACACACCTAAAATTAAAGAACATAAATATAAAATAAAACCAAAATAAAAGGCATATTTATGTATTATACTGCTCTACTTACTATAGAGTATGCATAGTATAAAGAATTAGCAATGGACCATAAGGCCAATTTTTTAGGGCTAATTAGTAGATTTGAAATTCTTAATCAGCCTTTACTTATTCTCGTTTTAATTGATTATTGCTACTATAGTAGTTAGGTGGAGAAAGCACACTGTTTACGGCAATTTAATGGTCAAATCACATAATGCCATAATCGGCTCAACACTCGTATTTTCTTTTGTGGACGCGTTTGCTTAAGTTGTTTCGATTTATTATCTCTTTTTATTGCGATAGCTACTTGCACATAGCTTGACTAATTTATTGATACCTTGATTAATTTGTCAGAGCTACTTTAAAAATATCAATAGATGCATGTTGTATTTTAAGAGAATTCGATATGACTGTGGCATCAAAGTAAAGACTTCGCGCAACTTAGCATGTTAGTACAATTAGTATGCATAACGTTGAAGGGTATAATTATTTCGTGACCATCTCGTCTAAAAGCTTAAGACGTTAGAGAAAATACATTTTTATTATTTAATTGTATTCTCAACATGCCGGCCCCTCACGTGTAGGCCTAATTATTTTTTTCATGAACAAAACACGAGAAAATTCTTTTTTTTTTAATAATGAGTGAGACTAGGGCAGTGAGATTCAATCTCAAAACCTCTACCCACTCTAATATCATATTAAAATGTGTGATCATATCATTTTATAAACTCAAGCGATTAAAAAAAATTATTTTTTTTATTTAATTACGTTCTCAACACATAAATAATTTTTTGGTCACTTGTACAACACCTAACCCAACATATCGTGCAAGATATGTTTGTCAGAGAAATTCGGTGAGGCTCTTTTTGATTTGTTTGGTGCCATAATCATGATAATTAGAAAACAAAAAATCAAAAGATAAGGGAAAAAAAATAAATTGAAGAAAAAATAATTATTACGTATATTTGCACCAAACAAATTTTAAAAACAAAATCCATAAACCAAAATTAGATACTATGAACCTAAATGCCCATACACACGAGGAAATAAAAGAGGGCCCCTTGTGGGTTGGCATAAGATCAAAGAGTAAGACTAAGTTGACCACAAGAAGCTTCTCATCTTCTACCTCCATACTTTTGTGACCTATATAGATTTAGGGTGTATTTGGTCGAAAATATTTTATTTTATTTTCTTGGAAAATATTTTTATTTTGATAAATAATTTTTTATTTTTTTGTTTTGATAAATAATATAATATATTCAAATTAAACAGCATGGGGGTAGGAGCTAGGAGATGGTGTGTGAGAGGGTGGATATGAGATAATTAATGTTAAATGTTATTGATAAAACTTGTTTTTTTCTATTTTTGTTTATTTTAAGAAAAAATATTTTCTTGGAGAAACTGTTCTCCAAACAATTTTACCAATCAATATGAAAAAATTAGAAATATTTTCCTCCTATCAAGCCCACCCTTATAGTGCAATAATTATCCAGAAAATTATGTACTATTTCCTTTGTTTTTATAGAAGTGATGTTTTTAGTTCGAGCATACTTTTTTAAGAAATTGCTCATTCCTAATAAATAAGGAGCGTTATTACTAACTTGTCAGTAATTAAATGTTTTGAAGAAAGAAATGATTACTCCATCTGTTCATTTTTACTTATTCATATATTAAAAATAGATATTCAATAATATTTGTTCAGTTTCGGAAATCAAAAGATAATTTATTATTTTGTGTCTATTTTACCCTTGTTATTAAATACTATTCAATATGTAATACATTTTTCAAAACACTAAATTTAATATATTAAAAGGATAATATAGTAATATTATCTCTATTATTTATTGTTTCTTAGATTTGTGCCACGTCAATAAAAGATGACTATTATTGGACAGACAGACTATTTGCAAGTGTAAAACTATATATGCATTAAAATAAGGATAACTTGAAAGAGTAAAATCAATTCCTTTTTGAAATCTTAACACATCACTTATTTTCGAAAAAAATAAAAAAGCTAATGCATCTCTTATTTAGGAACGAAGGAATACACTTTGGTCATTTAACATCTCGTTCTTAGCAACAATAATCCATAATTGATCAAATCATTAAACCTAATAACACTTCAGTTATTGGTTCGATTTCTTACTTCTTCTTTTTTTATTAGATATGTAAAAAAAGAGATTATTTTGAGGAAACTTAAAAGTATTATGTTAAAAAAAAAAGTTGTTTTTTTCTTAAGAAAAATATTTTTTAAATATTCTGACTAATCAAACATAAAAAAATTGAAATAAATTTTGACCAACCGACGGTATTTTATTTTGCTTTCACTATCACTTTCTATTAAAGGTCTCAGTTTGTCTGTGTTCTTTAATCCACCATTCCAAAATAATTAATAATTTTCTACGTGTAAAACATGCTAATTTGCCATTTGACGTAACTTGTTGTAGGTAGGGTACAAAACAAATGGTTTGGTATAAAGTAGATTGTGGTATTTTATTCATGTTCCTTTTTCGCTTATGTTCACCTTATATTTAATAAAATTGTAAAGTCTAATGAACATTTTAAATTTCATGTTTTGACGAAACCACCGTGTTATGGGATAACAATAGGATTTAGGAGTACAACTCTTGCTTTTCTATGTTCCACTTCATGAATATGATATTTAAACTTGACACATTTAATTAAACTATTCATTTTCCTACTACGTTAAATTTTACAAGCAATGATTAGTAGGATCACTCTCTCTGTCTCAATTTATATGACATAGATCAAATTTCGATAGTCAAACAAGAAATTTTTTTACGGCAATTTATTCTTATGTTTTTTTCTAATATTTTATTTTTTAAATTATTAGACTTATAGTATTTTTTATATAGTTTCTATGTAATTATTTTTCAAAAAACTTGAAGACTGTATATATAAATTCACAATCAAAATAAATAACTTTTCACCGGGTATGTTGTTGTTGTTTAATCAAAATAAACAACTTTGACTCTTGCAATTTGAATTGTCTCATATGTAGTGGCGGAACCAAGATTTTCATTAGTAGAGTTTGAAATCTGAAGAAGTAACCAAATGAACTAGCTGAAGGACGGTTCCATATAATCATATAATTTTTCATCGAATGAACTCCTTAATCCAAGCTGGCTAGGCCCGTCGTCAAATAAATTGGGACATGGGAGTATTTTATGAGTACATTTGTTCTCCTTTACAATGCTATCTTATAGAATAGAAAAGGTTTATTTGTCTGTGGGTGGTGCACTTTTTGGTTGAGTCCATGCTCTTTCCCTTATCATTTCTTTATATGCTTGTTTTTTATGGGTGTGGGGTTCTCCTTTTCTTTCCCCGTAGCTTCATCGCCTAAAATACTTCTACTCACCCACCGTCACTTCCCCTTTTTATATCCCACACGCACGGCAGTGGATAGCAATATTGACAATAACATTTTTTTTTAAACACAAGCTTAAAAACTTCATCATTCACTACTCGAGTGTCCATCTTACACAATCCGATTTTTGTGTTAATTATGGCTTTCCTTAGGTGCTTCGGGTACAACGTAAGGCGTGCTGGACTTACTGATGTCCGTGTTTTCGCAGAAGGTGATAAAGAAGATGAATCAGATAACACAATGATTGCTGGTGCAACGAGATATACAAGCAAAGAGTTGAAGAAATTCACCGCGAATTTCTCCAATTCCAATTTAATTGCCTATGGTGGATTTAGCAGAGTTTATTTAGCTAATTTCCCTGATTCATCTCTCCGAGCTGTCAAAATCATGGACAGCAGCAGCGAGCGTCTCAATAGAATCTACAAGCAAGAATTAGACATTTTGATTCAAATCAAACAAGACAACATAGTTAAACTTCTTGACCATTGTGAAAATGATGAATCTGGAAACATGCTCGTGTTCGAGTATGTCTCAAATGGTACTCTACAGGACAAACTCCACGAAAACAGAGATATGACAATTCTTCCATGGAGAAACAGAATGGCTGTGGCATTTCAACTTGCTCAAGCTATTGAGTATCTTCATGACAAATGTCCTTTACAAATTGTGCATAGTGATATCAAGTCATCTAATATATTACTAGACGATCAATTCAATTGCAAGCTTTGTGATTTTGGGTCTGCGAAAATTGGATTTTCTTCTTCTGTTTCACCACCAACGAAAAATCGAGTGATACTTGGTTCTCCAGGTTATACTGATCCTCACTACTTGAGGACCGGCATTGCCTCCAATAAAAACGACATATATAGCTTTGGAGTCATTATTTTAGAACTCATTTCAGGGGTTGAGGCCTTTTCCTCAGGTAGTGGGGAGAGGTTAATATCGAAAGCTGCTCCGATTTTGAACAATGTGTCTAAGGTAGCGGAAATGATGGATCCACGCCTCGATAGGAATTACGTATTGGAGGAAGCTAAGGCCATGGTGTCACTTGCAGCATTATGCCTAAGTGATTTCCCAGGCCTCAGACCCTCTGCTTCTGAAATTTTGGAGAATATGAGAAGTAGAATATCTTCCATCTCCTTTCTATTTTCAGTTAGTAAAAAGGTTTGAGCAGGGACAGAGCTAGGAAGGGCCAAGGGTTCATCCGAAACCCCTTCAGTGAAAAATTATACTATTTATACATGATTAAAATTACAACAGTATTTATGTGTGATACTAGTTAAAGGTTCATGTAAATTTGTATAGGGATTTGTCACAATTGAAAGTTTTGTCATAGCTAGGTAAAGAATTAGTTCAAGAAACTCCTTACAAATTGAGAGTTGAAATTTTGAATGATTTAATTTGATTTGCTACCCAACTATGAAAAATAGAGCAAATTTGTCTTGACTTTAAATTTCGTCTCAAATGTGTGTTTATCGTTGTAGAACTTGTTCAGATTTGTTTCTCAAACTAAAAGACCTCCAACATAATAATATTGTTTACCTGCGAGCCAACAAATGGACTCCGTAGGCCTAGAGGAACAACCAGCGCCAAGTATTAGCCGTTATGAAACCGTCCTACGAGTGAAGCCGGATGGTTGGACACTGGATAAGTTATCCCCTAGTTTGGGGACTGCTAAAGTGAAAGAATTTTAGACCTTTGAATTGTACATAGTGCACAAACGTCTGGCTTCACTAGTGAGACGATTTTATAATGGCTAATGTTGGCCACTTGCTATTTCTTCGGATGTATCGAGCCTTGGTCTGATTTGATCATTGGCCTCTCAGAGTAATATCGTTATTTTTGTCATCTCCTAGAGGAATATCTATTGCTTCCTCTATTCCATATTAACTGAATTTGTGAGATAATTTATTGAGGAAAACATTGACATAATACATAAATAATGTCATTTAACTTGACCTCATTTCACATTTATGCCCTCCAATTTTGGGTGTGCATAAATAGACACATAAACTTGTATAAAGTTGAACAAATTGATACACACATTCTACGTGGCATCGTACATAACAATTTGTGTCCTACGTGGTGATCTATGTGTATTATGTCACATAAGACTCAAGTGTCTACTTGTTCACATTTATACAAGTGTAAGTGTCTATTTGTGCAAACTCAAAATTGGAGGGCATGAATATGAAATAAGATCAAGATAAATGACACATTTATAGGTTGAATACCAAAATGATCACATTTTGTGATATATTAAGGTCGATTTCCATCAAGCTTATATATTAAGGACCAAATGGAAGCAAAACTCATACATAAAGGATCATTTTGATAATTTTCTGGATTACTTTATATAGTTTACTCTTGTGTGGTTGTGTTCTATTTTGTATGAAGCTTTTTTTACCTTCTTTTTGGTTCCAAAAAGACAAATATCTATATTAGAAAATCTTTTTGAACTCATCATTCTCATTTAACCCTTGATAACATGCTCATGTGGATGATATGACATGTTGAAGACCACAAGTTTGTTTGGATAAATTTTGTAAGTTATATATACTTAGTAGGCGTTTGGCCATGCGATACCATATCACGCTATGGTATCGTGAGATGGAATCAACGTTTGGACATGCGATTTTATGATGATTCCATCTCATGATTTCATATTATGAAATGTGATTTCATATTCTCTAAAAACCATGATATGGAATTATATGAGAATTTCATATCATGATTTGAGATATTTTAATACAAAAATTGATCCACGAGTTTATATTTTGTTAAAACAACCCCACATTTATATCTACTAACCATTTATTTCATATGTAAATAAAATTTATAATCACATCATTACTTTTAAAAAATTATTATTCTCACCGACATAAAATTTATTATTCTCACCAACATATAGTCACTCCCACTAACCGATTGTTAAAGTGATGGAATATTTATGGTCTATGAGCATGAAATTATAGTTGCGGATGATATTTACCAACAAATGGCTCAAAGTAACAATGTTGGTTTGTCTTCTCGGTCACATGATCGAGAAATGCAAGTTCAACGTGAGGAAATTGTCCGTACTATGTGCGGGGCCATCTTAACCACTAGGCCACTAAATCCATTGCTTGGGGCCTCATATTTTTGGGGGACCCCATTTTTTTTTAAAAAAAAACATACTTTTACATATTATTTTTTTAAAAAAATATATGTACTTTTAATTATTTTTTTAAAAAGCATGTAAGGGAAATGAAAAAAATGACCGTTAATTTCCCACTTTTGTAAGGGAAATGAAATATTTTTGTGTTTTCTTATTTATCTCCTAAAAAATTGATCCTATATTATTAGTGACCTTATACTCGTCTTTTTTATTCTCTATTTTATTATTTTTATTCTCAATATTGAACTCTCTCCTACAATTTTATTTTTTGATTTACAAGTTACAAAAGAACAAAATTTGCTTTTGGGTGTCTTCTTCAAAATCTCAAGAAGTGCAATAAGCAATCATTCTAATAATATTGAAGGAACACAACACTATTTCGATATTGTTTTATCAACTTATCAAATTTGTGAGTCAGGTTTTATTATTCTAACTTTATTTTATAGTTTTTCTTGAAAATTTGTTATTGTTATATTCTTAGTTCATAAGTATATATATTCTTGTATTAGTTATTATTTAAATTATTCAATTTAAATACGTCAAATATAAAATATGACTCCGGTTTTATAAAAAGAGAGAAATATAAACTTGATGAATTAAATAAATCTCAAAAAGAGCCCTTGATAGATTTTTAAAAAATAATAAAAATTCTGAATTAAAAAACATTGCCTATAGAATAATGTTAACAATTCTTGTAATTGTTGCCTCAGTCGAAAGAAGTTTTTTCGAAACTCAAATTGATAAAATCTTATCTAAGATCAATAATGTCTCAGGAGAGATTGAATGGATTAACTATATTATCAATTTAAAAGGGATTACTAAAACAAAACGATTATAAAACAGTAATTAATGACTCCGCATCTAAAAAGGCTAGAAAAGTAAATTTTAAATAAAAATATTAGGGTCCCTCTTTAAGGTTTGGCTTTAGGCCCCCAATCTTGTTGAGTCGTATTAAAGACTAGTACACTACAATTTATGTTCAATTTTTTTTATTAAATTAAAGTAAGATGAAACAATTACTTAAGTGGAGAACAAATAACTTTGTAATAATTTATTGTGCGATTTTATATTTTTTTGTTTATTTGATAAGATTGAATAAACAATTGGGGCTATTTTAATAGTTTTACAACTTATGGAATTTTTATGTTTATGAGAAAATATACAACACAAAAATTACATATCGCATGTCCAAGCAAAACATTAATTTCATCTCATGATACCATATCGCATGGCCAAACGGGCCTTAAGTGGTGGGTCATGACATTAGGTTAATGAGTCAGAAGTTGGTGTGTTTTTCTTACACACTTCAAATTATATATTTCATTTATGTATTGCTATTGTCAGTAGCGAACTCAGGATTGTCATTAAGGGGTATCAATGGTTTTAACAAAGAATATAA
This sequence comes from Solanum chiquidenum, assembly GCA_029582725.1. NCBI lineage: Eukaryota > Viridiplantae > Streptophyta > Magnoliopsida > Solanales > Solanaceae > Solanum > Solanum chiquidenum. The sequence continues at coordinate 2,183 of JAJOOS010017812.1, read as the reverse complement.
TTATGAGGTTAGTAGGACTAGAACACACAACTTAAAGGAATTTTCACAACACCTTAACCACTAGACTAAACCTCCACCTTTCTGAGCCATTGATGTTCTTTACGTTTCAATTTTGATGAATGTTTCTTCAATGAGTTCTTTCACTCCCTTTGTTCCGCGTCCTTGCGTATGAGGTTTCATAAGTTATTCCATTTGTCATTCTAAGTTCCATGCAGATGCAGTATGGTGGTCCTATTGGTGTCATGTTATCAGCCTTTTGATTTCTGGAAATAATAAACAGATATTAACTCTGTTTGTTTGTCTATCTTCATACTCATGCAAAGAAGATTGACAAAAATGTTGTGTTCTAACTAGGAAAATGAAGGAAGGGACGTGTTAAAGACTATTCCAATCAGTGTTTTAAAAAACTCTGTTGGGACTCGCCTCGGGGCTTGCCCTGGGGTGGGGCTCTAGTAAAACGTTCCGAGACTTAAGTGTGAGGCTTAGTTTTGTAAGGCTTACGCCCTAAGCGCTCGACCGCACTCCTTAAGCACGCCCAACACCCAGCGCTCGTCTAACAGATCCTACACAAATAATGTGTTAAGATCTTTAGTTAACATTGTTGACCCTCATAATTCTTGAATAAGTGAATGATACATAATAATTTTTTAATCTATAGAGATACGAAGATTGAGAGTAACTCAAATAACAACTTGTAGTATCACATCTTTACTATTTGGTAACACTGTGAATGTGATTATATATTACGTAACATTTCTTGAAAAAATACATAGCGAAATTTTACTTTTTAGTTATCATTGGTCTTCATGATTTTGTCACGTCTCAAAATTACCATATTTTATTTAGCTATTTGAAAGAAATTTTATTTTTATTCACAATGGAGTGATATTTTATTATAATACTAGTAAGTTATATTAATTATTTTCTTTTAGAGGGGTAAATTGTATAGTATATTCAAAAAATATTTTCAGAAATAATGATTCTTTTATTAATAGAAATTTAAGATATTAGATTATTTATATTTGTATAATCATGTTAAAAGTTTTATTTTTTATGATTTTCCTTAATCATGTTTGTTATTATTTTAAAGTATTGATGTATTTTTTTTTATAATTTTGTGTTATTGTATTATTATACTATATTGTAAATTAAAAAATTTAAAGATCCATAGGGCTTACGCTCCACGTCTCGAGACTTACCCCATACTAAGTAAAACGTCCCGCCTCACGCCCCCACCTTTTAAAACACTGATTCCAATATATGAATGTGTTTTATGCTAACAAATTTTGGCAAGCTTTTTCTTTTATTGATACATAGGGTATTTATGTGATCGACATAAATAATCGATACAGACATGTTATCTATTCCTATGAGGGGTTACTATCATACCATGTGTTCTACATGACATTCAATCATACAAAGATATATAGCAATAGTTTATAAAGCAAGTTAGGAATGAACTTGTCAAGATTCCATCATTATTATATGACGATGATGCAACTCTGTTAAAAGAATGATCGGAGTCAAAAGGGCAAAACAAATTGCCAAAAATTTCAAAAGGGCATATCATATTTTTTTAAAACCAAAAGGGTGATTTCCCTCTAACACATATTAACGTCGTTTACTTCGTTAAAAATAAAAAATAAAAATCGCTGCCAGGGTAGCGATTTTTTGAAAAAAATAAATAATTTTTTTTTTTAATTAGATGTTGACTAGTTGACATAAATTTCAAGAAAAAAAATCTCTACCAAAATCACTGTCAGGACAGCGATTTCAAGATATATTTTATTTTTTATAAAAAAACTGCCAAATGGCTGAAAATTGTTGCCTTGGCAGCATTTTGGTTAATTTTTTTTCTTTTTTTTTTAAATTCGTTTCTCTTCAAATTTTATTTTTATTTTGAAAATCATTTTTCTTAATTTTTTTTTTTCGTTTTGAACACAAGGTGTAGACACGTAATTTTTGACCGAACTTAAGTTTTATACCATTTTTGGTTGTTAAATATTTCTTTTACGTTTAAAATTAAATATTTTGGTTTTATCATATTTTAGTAAGTTTAGTGTAAAAATATTTGAAAACCACAAAAATAGAGTCATGTTTTAAGTTAAGTTTTGTTTTCAATTTATTCAAAAGAGAAGAAAATGTTCAAAAAATATATATTTTCATATTTAATAAATAAACTA
>JAJOOS010017811.1:0-19672 GCA_029582725.1 Solanum chiquidenum | reverse complement strand
TGACCTCCGTGGATGACCTTTTTCAGCATCTCCTTCAGCTATCTCTAAGCTTCCGCGCCTGAACACCTTTCCTGCAAAACATGATAAAACACATAAAACCCAATATAAAATGGCTCTAGACACACACAACGTGCTAGTGAAATGTATTGGAAATACCGTAAACTCACGGTATATCAGTAACTTGAACCCTTACCCTGATCTCTGGTTCGTTGACCTTAGTTAGACTTAGCTAGGTTAGATAGGTGCCCTAACGCGCCTTAATTCGTTAGGTGGAGACTCTTCAACCACTCAAAAGCCCAAAAGAGTTGTTAGGTCGTGCACCAAAACCCGTTTTGCGAAAAATGGGGCGCGACAGTCGCTGAAGGAATCTTTATCGAGGTCAGGATGACAACAATAAAGCAGTGCTTAATACTATTGTTGGAGGATCATATGGTGAGTGCACATATTCGCAGATTGCAGAAAAACTGGAGAAGATCTCTCGCAATAATAAAGCATGAAGCACTAGAATGTCGGATACTGGGAGAAACACATTTGCCGTTCATGCTACAAACAACCAATCTGCAGAGGATATTCGTGAAGAGATGACTCAGATGAGGACCGAGTTGGGGTTGGTATTGAAGCATGTGAGCGGAGGTGCGGGGAAGGTAAATGCTGTGAATTACTTGACTAGAACGCCACCACCAGTTGAAGAATGTTATTATGAAGAGGATGCTTATGCGGTGAATGATCAGACGGGGGGTTTCCGATCAAACGCCCAAGGATCCAACACGGAAAATTGGCGCCAAGGTCAAGGAAACCAAGGTCAGAACTATGGCAACTACAACCGAGAAGGTCAATATGTCTGGGATGGGAACTTCAATCACGACAACAACTACAACCAGAACAACTATGGCAAAAGAAATGATCGGGTTGGACCTTATGTTCCCCCTCAAAATCGGGAATCTGGTACTAGGGAAGCTGGAGGCAATATGGCGTGTATTGAAGATATGATGTATAAGATAATAAGAAGGTTTGATGCAACAAATGAGAATGTGAAGGATATGAGAAATGACTTGTCTGGTATTGGTCAAAAGGTTGATGTCCATGTAGTGTCAATAAAGCATCTAGAACAGCAGATGACTCAATTATCTACTACAGTGAAACCACGTCAACCTGGCACTCTTCCTAGCAATACCATCTAGAATCCAAAGAATGATGGTCATTGTATGGCAGTTACTACTCGAGGGGGTAAGCAAACCATAGATCCACCTATGTCGTATGTGGTGGATGTTGAGATTAGAAAAGAAGATGATGTGGTAGAGGTTAGAGAAGAGTAACTACTATACACATGTCTCTATGAATGTCTTATATAGCTTCATACAAATATCACTGCCAAAATCCTTTAAATAATGAATCCTTCTTCCCTCTTAGTAAATTAATATTGTTTATCCTCAATTAAATATCTTAAAGGCTCCTCACAATATAAATTTATCAATATCTACCATTAACCTGCCATTTTTAAATGTCATTGCTTATTGATTCCCAATTTAGCCTCTTTATAATCTCTGGAGTAGACCTATCCCACCTTATGGCCCCCGTCAAATGAATACCAATGTGGCCATCATGCCATCAAATTTGAACTATTCAAAATATCTTCATTATACCTCAACTCCAAAGGATAGACAGAAATCCTTCACACAAATCATAAAACAAGTCTTATCATCTCACACTTTATCACAATTGATCACATTTCATCTCTTTGTTCTTCCTCAACTTATCTTCATAGCCTTATCATAATCACTATCCTCTCATCTGATCAATTGATTCCAATACTACACTTGTATTCAAGACATCAACATTGTGCCATTCCATTACTGAATTGTCGACTTATCATTGATAAACATATGTAAGAAAATAATTATAATAAATTTGAATGAAGTTGAAGTATTCTTGTCTAAATCACACCTCAAGAAAACTATCCTTATTATTCTCAATCTTCTCAATTTCATCCCTTAAAATTGCAATGCTTATTACCATATTATTTTGCTAACCACACAACATTCGCATATTACACGTAACATCATCCCCAACCATTAGTGGGAGTGGAACACATAAGTTCCAAACTTAAGCCAAATTATATACGCACAATAAGGAATGAAAGAATAGAAACTTGCTAGCTATTGAAACTATCATAATTTTTTTATCGGGAACTGAGTTGACTTGCTAGGGGTAGGGCTGAGGATCCAGCATCCCAAACTGAATTAGAGGGGAGCTCCATTTCAAAGTGTGGGCAACTAATACTAAGAAAAGAAACTTTCCATATCGGGGATAGTCTAAAATAGTGTTTTGAAATTCATCAATATCGGAGTACAAATTTTTCAGGTACTCTAACGGATATAGTTTTTTCTGTGGCATATTAAGAGCCATACAATCTCCCCCCAATAAAAAATACCCTAACATTATGAAAGTATCCTAAAGTTTTATAGCCTCTCGAAGATAAGTAATGAAAGTTTCCATATCTATCTCCAAGACTCTAATAGACTGAACTCTTATACTCGTGATATGATGAACCTACAACTCTGATATCAAATCGTCACGATCCAAAAATACAAGTCATGATAAAGCCTATCTTCCCAACCGATAGGTAAGTTGATGAGTCCATGATTTGGACTCATTTAGGGCTTTATTTCAATAGATTTAGTGTCCTCAAATGCATATTTTGTGCCAATAACTAATGTAAATTCTTGATTTTTCAGGTATTTGGATTGAGGAACAAAACATGCACACTAATGAGCAAAAAAGAACAAGGCAGCTAAAAGAACGAAGAAAAGAAGGCCTGATGACCGCCTAACTCATTAGGTGAGTCCTCGAATGGCCATGATCTCGCCTAAAGTTCCAGTGTGCAAAGCCCTGAAGGAGAAAATCAAGTCGGCAATAGAAAAGAGCAGTCAGCGTGTCGCCGAACGGTTCCGTGATGCAGTGTTATATTGCCTAAAGTTACAGAACTTGAAGATGCTGAAGACCAAAGGAAAACAATGATGAAACTGACCAAAGGGCGGATCGGTGATCAAGACTTATTGTGCTGAATGGTCCTTCACAGCACAATTTTTGGCGACTATAAATACATTTTCAAACTTTATGTTTAGTATCAAATTTTATTCTGAGCATTCATTAGAGTAATTTTTGAGTTAGAACTGAGAGTATTGAGACAATATTTTTCCTTAGCTTTGAAGAATTGAAGTTTTCCATTTTTGAGAAATTGGAAGTGGGTCTTTGAGATTCTTCAACCTTGACCTTTGTAAAGACAAGATTAATCTTACCCAGATGATGGAAACACAATTTGGTAACGATTTGTATCTTTTTATGATGTCTAGCTAAAATCCCAATTCTTGGGGTGTGATTATGTGATTATAGGTTGATTTAGTTGCTAAGTATTGTTAATTAATAGTTTAAATTCTATTTAAAAGTGATTTCAATTAGTAATTATGGTTTAATTTAAAGGGTTGTAGTTGCAAATGCAACTCTACCTTCATGTTTTTGGCTTGCTCGAGAGAGAGGTTTTAAAATCAAGATTACTGATTTGATGGTCTGTGGGTATTGGGTTGTCATGGGTTTAGATCGAGAGTGAATTCTAAATCCTTTTCCACACATTCAGCTCGAGAGAGTGAATGGACTAAAGCGTAGGTTGTTCTTAATTGCTGCTTATTGGTGTTCGAGAGAAACCAATTTGATTCGGGGTAAATTGTTCGAGAGAAAGTTTACCCCCACTAAAGTCTAGCTTATTCACTGATTTACAACTATTTACTATCAGTTGCAGCCACCTATTTTTCTACCTTAGCTTATAATCCAATCACATTCCAAGAACCCGTCTCATTACTTGTTTTTTCGTGTTCTTTGCTTATGTTTAAGTTGATAATTAAAATCAAAACCCCCATATTTGACACTTGTGTCACCCTTTAATTTGAACTATGCTTTTATTCGTAAATGTATCTACCTATGATTGACTTGAACATATTCGTACTTGGCTCTTGATTCTCAAACACGTACCACTCCTTGTGGGATTCAACCCCAACTCACTTAGTTGGGTTATATTACTGACAAACGATCGTTGGCACTTAGAATTGGAAGAAGTGTCCTGATACGTGAAATCAAAATAGTGCCGCTGCCGGGAAGTGGTGTTGGTTGAGAATCTTTAGTAAAGTTGAATTTTGTTCTTGTCAGTTATAGTTGAACGAACTTAATTTTTAGTTTTGGTTTGTGTGTTGTTGTTTTGAGCAGAGAATTGGAACAAATATGGTAGCAACAGTGACCCAATGGATCACCCTCCTTTGAGATTGATGATTTTTAGGGCTAACATCCTAAATTTCAAGTAATTGGAGGGTGAAGCCATTTATGAGTTATGGCAAAGATTTAAGACCCTATTGCAGCAATGCCCAACTCATGGAATTCCAGAGAAGATGCTTCTGGAATGTTTCTACCGGGGTCTTAGCCCCAAAAATAGAATAGTGGCTGACCAAAACTCTCCAGGTAGTGTCATCCAGCTACCTTATGAAAAAGCAACCCACCTCCTTGATCACATGGCTAAGACCAACAAGGAGGAAGAAAAAGACCAAGAACGGGCCAAATTGTTGAATCGACTGGATGTCTTGGCCAAAAAAGTCATGGAATTGGAGGTAGTGTCCAAAAAGAAGGACATATACATTCTCCCTCACGAGTGTCGAAATATGAAGAAGCAAGAAGGTGGACCAAATGAAAAGGTCCTCTTACTCATCCTACACAAGTCGAAGAGCACGACAGGGTGTTGGAGGAGATAAGAGATAATGTCTTGATTCTGAACCAGATGAAAACCTCTCATTCCATGCTCATTCAACTACTAGGGTCCCAAATGGACCAAGTGCTATCTCATCTCTACCCCGAGCCAGAAGAGGGGCTGCCTTATGAAGATAAGGCAAACCCCACTACTGGAACTTAAGTAGGGACTTGCGTCATGCCACGACGTTAACTAAGGCGCTTCTTGGGAGGAAACCCAAGGTTTTAATGCTTTCATTTTGTTTTAGAAATAATTGTGTGTTGATTTTGTTGGTTGAAGTTTAGAATGTGTTTGAAAAGTGCAGGTTGGTGAGCTAAATTCCAATCGGTGACTCACCGAAGTGGTCGATGAGCCCGACATGGACCGCATTTGGACTCAAGAAATTCTAGGGTCTGAGTCTGTAAAACTCGGCGAGCCCAAGAGCAACTTGGAGAATCGCCGACCAGGTCGGCGATCACGATCTAGTCCACCGTTTGGACCCCCACATTAACTGGAGGTCCTGTAAAACTCGACGAGGTAAGTGTCCACTCAGCGTGTCGCCGTGTGGGTCGGCGAGCAAGACTAATGTTGCCGAATGGGCAAGAACTGGATGGTTTCTAAAGGCCAAAGGTTTAAACTTTCAAACTCTTTCACTTTCCCTCACTTTTGAACTTTCCAAAATCATACCTGCACTCTAGTATACCATATTTTTGTGTTATTATTGTATTTGAGTCGTTGATTGTGTGCTCGGAGTTGGAATCTTTGCCGCTTAGCTTTTCAAATCTTGATTATTCGTCATCTAAGGTTGGTTTTTGGAACCCTGAATTCATTTTTAGAAATTTGTACTCATTTGCAATTGATCTTGTCTTAGTGAATTGTACTGGGCCTCTCTGATCGTAATTGTAATTATGTGTGCCTGTGTTAACTAGAATATCATGCCATAAATTCCTATAATGTTTATTTCCCCAGATTTTATGCTTTAAAATTGATTAAAATTTGTAGGGTTGTGCTTGCATATTGTTGGGTCTAGTCGGGTGAAGTCTAAGTAGCCCATATTTGTGCCAAATGTCGTATTGTACCCAATGATGGAGCGGTTGACATCATTCTTAAGGGCAAAAGTCATCAAATGGCCAAAATTGGCCAAACCGGGAGAAGTCTGAATATCTCGGGGGAATGGGAGTAATGGGTCTTAGTTTAATTTGATGGGTGCATGTTTTGATTTTGTTTTCAGGGGTTGAGGGGTTGAATTTGAGAAGTTGGGTTAAAGTAGGCACGTTGGGTCGTTTGGCGAGCTGCGTCGAGCTCGCCGAACCACTCGTCTGTTCGCCGAAGTTCTCCATATCACCTTGAATTTCATGCTAAATATGAAATTTGGTTCTGTAACTTTCGGCGAGAAGCCTGAGGTCGCTGAATACACTCGGCGACTCACCGAAAGTCTTTCTTGATCGCCCTTTGTCTGCACCCCTGATCTTTAATTGCACTATAACTTTCGGCGGGCTAGTTCATGCTCGCCGAATGCTATCGGTGATTCACCGAAAGGCCTTCCCATCGCCGATATTTCAAACTTTTCTGGGATTTTTAAGCCAATCCTTTAGGCGAGCCCGATATAGCTCGCCAAAGAGGTTCGGTGACTCGCAGACCCATTTGGTGAGTCTGTCTGCAACTTATTTTCTGTGCTTTTGTTTGAATAGTTTCTAAATCTTTATGATACTTTTGTAGACATGGCTAGAACGAAAGTTTCTGGTAGAGACATGCCACCCCGCAAGAGGACCAAAGGGATAGCTATCAATGAGGATGCAACTGCATCCAGGGGCAAGGCCACTAAATTTCCCACAACTGGTGGGAAAGGAAAGGGCAAAGGAAAGGCACCTGCGTCACCGGAGGCCAGCTCCAACAATGACGGTATCTATGCCACTCACCTCACTACTTCTGAGAGTGAGGGTGAGCATCAGGTTGCAACTTCGGAGCCTGAGGATGATGAACTGATAGCAGCACAGAGGGCTAAGCTGCGATCCAAAAGGTTGAACAATCTGTCTAGGATCAGGACTCCTCAGGCCACCCCTACTCCTCCTCCAACTCCAGCACAGGCAGTGGTCCTACTACCACCAGTACAGGGTCCTCCTCCTAAGTCTGTGAATAGACTGAAGACTAAGGGGATGAGAACAATCATTGAGGAGAAGCGCATGTCCACTGATGGGGTCATTGACAGGTACCCAAAGATAATGAGTTGCCTCAAGTCACATAAGTTCCAGTTGTTCACTCAACTCCGAGGTCCTTATATTCCAAATTTGGTCCGGGAGTTCTACGCTGCTTATGGAGCCTTGATACCATAGAGAAAGAAGCAGGCAGCTGCATTCAAACCAGTTGACTATGTAGTTGTCCGTGGCAAGAAAGTGTTGTGTGACAGTACTACTATAAATGCGGTTTTGGAGTGTACCAAAAACATTGTTGATGTTCACCAGTATAGGGTGAAGACTAAGTCCTTGGAGGGAATGAGAAGCTGGCTCGCCCCTCTCATATGTGATGGTACTCCGAGGTGGTTGGAGGCAGGGGATCCGATAGAGAAGAATGACCTCAATGTAGCTGTGAGGTACTGGTTTGGTTTTATCAGTAGTATTGTTATGCCGTCCCAGAATGAGTCCGTCCTTCGCCACACAAAGGCGGCTTGTCTTGTCTCGATCATTGCACGAGAGCGCATAAATTTGGGTATGATCGTTGGGCAGGAGATGGCCATAAGGGACAAGCAGCGCCAAACCTCACTTTCTTTCCCGGTATTGATCACCGAGTTGTGCAGACGGGATTGGGTTCCTAGAGATGCGAAGAAGGATGCGGAAGTAATTCCCACATCTTCTACTGATATTCGGAGAATCGAGGCGGAGTATTTAAAAGATGAGGTAGCGAAGAAGAAGGCAGCCCCGATGGACTATTCCCCGGTTGTGCACACAAACTCATTACCTGCAGAGGCACCTTTGCCTACTCTGCCCCCCGGGCCTTCAGGTACTTCCATTGTTGCCCCTTCTGACACCCTTAGTTCCTCTGCTACAACGTTGCCTCCCAGAGTTGCAGCTGTTGCTGTTTCCCGGACTTCGCTCACTCAGGCTGCATTACTCCGGATAGGGCAGCTATCCCATTCTGCCGATCATCATGCTACCAGACTTGAGGCCTCCATCCTGGGCATGATTCAGATAGTCCTGGCTGATGTTGTGACACCATTGAGCGCTACCATTGATGCCCTTGGGGATAGGATAACGGTGTGTGAGTGTGGCCAAGGGGCCACCAAGGAGGTGATGGCTCTAAAGACCGCCATTGTTGTGCTGAGGAGAGATGTGGACCAGATGAAGTCCACCGATATGTCTATGATCTTCGGGACGGTGGAGATCCCCGATATGCCAGTTGAGGCAGACATATCTCCGGCTACCACCAGAGATGATATTTGAGTTAAGGAGGTAGCTGATCCCGAGTCTGAGGCGGAGACAGATGAGGAGATGCTGGAGGTTGCTGAGGAGGCTTCTTATGAGAGCCTTACCGAAACTGAGAAGGCCATGATCGATGCAGCTTTGCAGACCTCGTTACCAGATATGCCTTTGGCTGACCCTAGTGGAGATGGTGATATTGTAGTTGTGACTTCGGGTACTGAGACCCAGGACCAGAGTGATGCACCGGGCACTGATGCCCAGACAGACAGAGCGACTGTTTAAACATGATCCCTTTTTATCTCCCTCTTTGTCTTATCTTTATTTGACTTCTAGATATTTTATTGTTTGCATTTGAGGACATATGACTTTTGTTTGTGGTTGGGTGAGGCCCACCTTGTGTGACTATTTTCTGTATATATTGGGTTTTTGAGCTTTATATTGTGTTGATACTATTTTGTAAATGATTTTTGGAACCACCTCTTGTTTGTGATTGAATGTGACTATTCTCTTGCAAATTTGAGTATCGGTCTTGATCAATACCGATAACTTGAATAGTGCTCATAATTGAACAAAAATGAATGTGCGGCTATGATTAGGCCAAATGAAGTTACATAGATAATATGTGAATTTTTTGCATCTCGTTGTGACTAGCCAAGTATCAAATTAACTCTCTTGTGATGAATATTGCACACTAGCGAAAGTGTGGAGTCTTGTTTGACATCGGTGTCAATGCCTTGTGTGATGAGCTTACCGTGAACCATGTGTGATAACACCTAGAATTTTTCCCGTTGGTCTGGTTGGCTAAGTGATGCAATCTCTTGAAATGATCTTAGGCAACTTTGAAGAGTGTGAAATAATTTGACATTATACCTCTTTTGTGGCCAACCTTGTGAGTGTGTGATCCTTTCTTGAACATCCTTTGAGCCTTATCCTTTTCTTGGAAGAAACATGACGAAATTTTGACCTTTCTTTATCCATTATCCATAATCCTCATGATTTATGGTTTGTGTGAATAGTCAACTTAGGCCAACAACCTAAGTTTGGGGTGTGGTGAAAAGAGAAGGTAAATCGAGAAATGCAAAGAAGTCCCCTTGAACCATGATTTTTGAGAAAAATGGAACCCCTCCATACAAAAAAAAAAGAGAAAAAGAAAAGAATGAAAGAGTTGTGGAATAAAGTTGTGAAAGTGCAAAGAAAATGGGGTATCCAACATGTCCATGGAAAGTGAATAATGGGGCGACTTTTGAGCATGAATGAGAATGATGAAGGAAAGGAAAGGAAGTGTTGTTCATACCATATATCATGAGGATAGCAGCCATTGAGCCTAAATGACCATACCTTTGCACTCAGCCCCGTTACAAGCCTTGAAAAGACCTTTTTTTTATCTTGAGTGAGCTGAAACAATTGTTGATTGGAAAATACAGGTAAACCTATGGGTGGAGTCATGTATTGTGTTCATCTTTGTGAGTGTGAGTGTTGCATTTGATTTCAGAGCTTTAAATTATTGAACCATTGTGTGTGGATATGGAATCATCCTTTGTGTGAGGGCATTTGAACACCTTTGTTGAGCTAAAACTAGCATTTGAAGCAAGTATGGTGATCTTGAGATTCTTTGGTAATGGTGAGTCACAACTTGAATCTTTGAGTGCACAATTGATCCTTGGATGAGTAAGTTGAGTCTTTTTGTGTGCATTCATGATTGAGTCTTGTGTAGCACTGTTTGAGACATCATTTTTGAGCTGCTGAACTTGAGCTTTACTTGAGGACAAGAAAAAGTTTAAGTTGGGGGTGTTGATGAGTCCACGATTTGGACTCATTTAGGGCTTTATTTCAATAGATTTAGTGTCCTCAAATGCATATTTTGTGCCAATAACTGATGTAAATCCTTGATTTTTTAGGTATTTGGATTAAGGAACAAAGCATGGACGCTAATGAGCAAAAAGGAACAAGGTAGCTGAAAGAACAAAGAAAAGAAGGTCTGATGATCGCCTAACCCATTGAGCGAGTTTGCTGAATGGCCATTATCTCGCCTAAAGTTACAGTGTGCAAAGCCCTGAAGGAGAAAATCAAGTTGGCGATAGAAAGGAGCAGTTGACATATTGCCGAACGGCTTCGCGATGCAGTTCTATATCACCCAAAGTTACAAAACTTGAAGATGCTGAAGGCCAAAGGAAAACAACGATGGAACTGACCAAAGGGCGGATCGGTGAGTGGATCGGCGATCCTGACTTATTGCGCTGAATGGTCCTTCACAACACAATTTTTGACGACTATAAATACATTTTTAAACTTTATATTTAGTATCAAATTTTATTTTGAGCATTCATTAGAGTAATTTTTGAGTTAGAACTGAGAGTATTGAGACAATATTTTTCCTTAGCTTTGAAGAATTGAAGTTTTCCATTTTTGAGAAATTGGAAGTGGGTCTTTGAGATTCTTCAACCTTGACCTTTGTAAAGACGAGATTAATCTTACCCAGTTGATGGAAACACAATTTGCTAACGATTTCTATATTTTTATGATGTCTAGCTAAAACCCCAATTCTTGGGGAGTGATTATGTGATTATGGGTTGATTTAGTTGTTGGGTATTGTTAATTGATAGTTTAAATATTGTTTAAATGTGATTACAATCAGTAATTGTGGTTTAATTTAAAGGGTTGTAGTTACAAATGCAACTCTACCTTCGTGTTTTTGGCTTGCTCGAGAGAGAGGTTTTAAAACTAAGATTACTGATTTGATGGTCTATGGGTATAGGGTTGTCATGGGTTCAGATCGAGACAGTGAATCCTAAACCCTTTTCCACACATTCAGCTTGAGAGAGTGAATGAACTAAAGCTTAGGCTGTTCTTAATTGTTGCTTAGTGGTGTTCGAGAGAAACCAATTTGATTCGGGGTAAATTGTTCGAGAGAAAGTTTACCCCCACAAAAGTCTAGCTTATTCACTGATTTACAACTATATACTATTAGTTGCAATCACCTATTTGTCTACCTTAGCTTATAATCCAATCACATCCCAAGAATTCGTCACATTACTTGTTTATTCATGTTATTTGTTGCTGTAGTAGTTGATAATTAAAATCAAAACCCCCCATATTTGACACTTGTGTCACCCTTTAGTTTGAAATATGTTTTTATTCGTAAATGGCTTTACCTATGATTGACTTGAACATATTCATACTTGATTATTGATTCTCAAACACGTACCACTCCTTGTGGGATTCGATCCCAACTCACTTAGTTGGGTTATATTACTGACTAACGATTGTTGGCACTTAGAATTGGAAGAAGTGTCATGATATGTGAAATCATAAGCCAACCTCTAATTTTACCTATTCAATTTAATATATGAATGAAAAATAAGTGACAATGAAAACATCTTGAATACTAAGTCCTTCAACAGTATGGAAAATGAGAAAATATCACCCAAGATATAGTGTCATGAGTGCAAAAACTTCTAAAATACGATGAAAATCTGAAACTAAAATGACAAGTCTAGACAAAGAAATATCTTGTCTCATTACTAAACAATAAAAATAATAAATATATGGAGGAAGGTATGGGATGTGAAACTGTCAAGAAGCTTACCACAACTCAAGGGTACTCAAGCTCGTACTTAGAAAGTTCTACAAGATGCGCTCGTATTAAAAATTGAATCTACACCACAAAATAGTGCAACAAGTGTAGTATGAATACAAAACCACATGTATCAGTATATATCATATAGACCGAAAATGAAGAAGTAATGACAAGAGTACATAAGAAATCATTCTCTAATTTTACAAGTCTACATTATACTTATCAGTCAAGTTTCACCAAATATGGATGTTCAAATGTCACGTAATGCCTAGACACCAATCAAGCACACAGTCAAGCAAGAATGAAGGATATGATGAAATGCAATGCAACACCATGAGATGATATGTCTCAAATTCCAAACAATATCTCAATCATATATACATGATACTTCTCAAAAAATCATCAAGAGTTCGTGACCCATGGGGACTTTCAAGGTCCATATATCGACATGGACGATCTCTATGTGTCTATGCATATGATCTCAATGCACTATCATAAAATCAAATCATCCCCACCATAGATGATCTCTATGTGCCCAACTCATAATCATGAAACAATGTCAACACGGATGATCTTCATGTGTCAAACTCATACTTAATCTCATATCAATACATGTGCACAATACAATAACAACAAAATAGGGATGATGATGCATCTCAATCAATCAAATATCGGTATGATATATAATTGCCCAACTATCACAAATATACGGATTGAATAAAGAAACACAATCACACAAAAGAAAACAAGTCAATAATACATTAGCTAATGCTCACATGCTTTGATACTCTCATATTACAATCCGTCATTTCATAGTAATAAACTTTCCCTTTGATAACACTGGTACTCATATCAATGCATTTCACACCATTGGTACGAGACCCTCATCTTTCTCCATTATCCATTGTATATTTTATTTTAAATAATTAATAATAAAAATGTCCCTCAACGGATTCTAGGAGTCTTAACATACCTTGAATATCGAACGTTTATCACGAATTCTCAAGATTTTGTCTTTCCCTTTTGCAAAGTTTTAGAACATTCTCAATCTATCAAATATGCATTGTTCGTAAGTAAACAGGTCTGTAGATACCCATATTGCTATACTTCTAGTCTAGACCTCAAAACTCACTCAAAAAGTTGAATCCATGCCCACAATGCCAAAATTGAAATTTTAGTAAAACTAAATAACATAATATATAATTAATTTACCCATAAATTGTAGGGCGTGAGTTTATAATCAAGTTGCTAATCTTGATGCCAATTAATATGTCGACTCTCATATTTCTTAAATTTCAAGCATATAGTTAAGTCTCAATTTCTTCAAATAACATAAATCTAAGGACAATCATACAATGTAACTACATTTAATTTCATACACTAACCTTTCAAAACTCAAATCATAATTTAATAATCATAAGAAACAAAAATCGAAGCCACACACAACCTACAACTTTACTTACGGAAGCAAAAAAAACACATTTTTTCCAAAACCCATCAACTTAGAAAATTTTAAACCCCTCATCATGTATCATTAAAATCTATCCAATTGTCACTATCATTATCCATCAAAATTAGCAACTTTACGACAACACAATGCAAAATCACATTTGCAGCAACCCAATGAAAACTTGGAATTCAATTCTTTTCACACAAACATATAACAATATAGTAAGTTCTCATCTATAAAAAAAATTAAAATTCTAAACCCAAACATTGAACTTTATATATAGTTTTACCTGAAAGAACTTGTTGTTGTTCTTCGTTGTTTGTACAAGTATGTTTTCTCGCCTAATTTATTTTTTCTAAAATAATTATGAACCAAAATTGTTGAATTCTACAGTTTTATTTTTATACATGAGACAATTGACATAGGATATTAAATTAATTTTAGACTTGGCCCATTAACTACCAATTAAAAATCAGATATTTGACAATACCTATCAACTAAATAGTAATAGTTAAGCGAATAGTTCAAAAAATTTATTTGAATTTTACGAGAAGGGTCTTTTATGGAAAGTGAGTTCTAGTGCTCAAAACGACTTAACTTATCATTACATATTGTAATGTTATTATAGTTTTCATCTCGGTAAAGTAATTCTTCAATACCAAAAATATTTTCACAATTGACTGCTATTTACTAAATTATTATTATTTCCTCTAAACATCGTGACAAATCAACAACTCAAGAAATTGTTCAACCATAAAACATTATGAATCTAAAAAGAAATTTTCTTTTATCGTCTCAAATAATTATTTTTTGAAAAAAATTGTTCATTATGAATTGTTTTAATTCCATATGAATCGAACGGTTAGCGGCAATAACATTCCCAACTAACTCTAAGGACCCATTAGATTAATTTGAGTACTAGAATTTTTTTTATTCTTCCCATAAATTTTAAATGAGAATCTTGAACCATTTGTTTAATCACAGTTATTTAGTTAGCGGGTATTTGTTAAATAATCCATTTTTAGTTGGTAGTTAATGGGTCAATGTCACGACCTAAAGTATACCCTAGGTGTAACATGACGTATAGAACCCTGAGAGACCCTACACAAGCCACTTAGCATACATCATATAAGATAATAGTCAAATATATTATACGAATAAGCATGATCATAATCAAACATTTATAAACTTTTTTTTAGAAGAAATGACATGAAGATCATAAAACATAGTCAAATATATTAACATAAAGGATATAAGAAAAGCTTTGAAGAATACATAGTCATTTTGTGGGATCTTAGCTTTAACCGACAATAAGACCATGAGAGCAATATCATGAAATCTGATATATCCCTCATACTAAAAGAAGGAGAAACTACTTGCCAAGGTAGAATCCGTACATATTATCATTTGCTAAAGTGGATCCACTAGCTAGGTCATTTAAGACATATCTTGCGGGGCACGTAGTTTAAGACTAGGGGTTGCTACTAAAGACTACCCTACTTGAGCCTCCACCTCAAAGCCCACTGGGTGGTAAGTTAAAATCTCAACGTAATAGATAAAAGTCAAATATCAATTTAACTTAAAGAAAGGCAATGATCAATACCAATCCACCTTCATCTTTAAGATCAAAACATAGAAATGGTCCTTAAACATAATTCAACATAGATGAGAAAACCTTTCCCAATGTGAATTCATTTGTGAGAAATACCTTTCACAGTCATGATCATCATAGTAAGTGAGAAATCCTTTCGTAATAGCACCAACACTTTCCTTTCAAAGCATTATCAATTTATTTACAATCACTTCATGAAAACATACGTATCTTCATATATTCATAATTCATAGTTCATGGGTTTATCATAAGATCATGGTTGAAAAACATAATTTAGGCATATGAAAGTGCAATCTCAACTAAATATCATATATTAACATCAAATATCTGATTAGAAGACTTAATTTGTAACACCTCAGAACCTACCTTAGACACTTCTGCAGAAAAAGGGGGTGACCCAAAAAATTTGGTGAACCACGGAGCCCTTCACGGGTCGTGGATCACCACACGAGCCGGGAGAGGGCTCGTAGAGGAAGGGTAGAACCACCCAGGCTCAGGCATCAAACCACATAGCCCTCAACGGGCCGTGGTATTGATGATGGGCCGTGGTTGCATCCGTGGTCCTGAGCCAGTAGACCCCCAACCCAAGTGAAGAACCACGATGGCCTTCACGGTCTGTGGTCCTTCACACGGTCCATGATGACTCGTGCATGGGCCTCCCAGAACCAATAGACCCTTTCCAAGATCCAAGAACCACATAACGGGTCGTGGTCCCTTTGAGGGTCCATCAGTGGCTTCGTGGTCGGCCCTCTTCAGCTTTAAAGTCAGGATCATTTTGGTCTTTTCTCCTATGCATTGGGAATTTAAACACGTCATTAAACACCTAAGCTACGTCATTTTACTCAATTTAAGCCTAGTATTCTAGTCAAAAGTTACTCAAATTGTTCATTCTAAAAACAAAATTTGGGTTTAGAGAAAAAAAAAAGGGAAAAGTCGACAGCCCTCTCAAGAACACGCAACAGGTTTTTTTCAAGTTCATCCCTGAAATTTGAAGGATTTCTCTGTAGTTTTTCATCACCAGGTGTGTGGGATTTCACTAGTGGATTCCTTTCATCCCTTAGTTCCCTAGAATTCAGTCAGATCCTTGGTTCTACATAGCTTGTTTAGACCTAGGGTTTCTAAAATCTTAGATAATTGTTGTGATTTAGCTGTTGTAGTATCCTAAATCGAATTAGCTTGTTTCCTGGAAATTTTGCTTAGTTCCTTGCGTGAAATTGATAACCCTAGCTGTATAATTTATTTTAGTTCATGAATTATAGCTAGGTCAATAAACCATATAATCATGCTCCAGATTTCGAATGTTACATTATCAGTTTAAAAATGTGCATTCTCAGACATGCATGTTAGTATTTTGAGCTATCCAGTTTTTCAGTTATGTTGTGTCATATACATATTCAGCAAGGAGTAGACTTAGCACCGAGTTGGACTAGGGTTCAACGTATCCTCATAGTCCCAAAACTACGTGCCCCCATAGGATTATAAGTCCCCTCTGTTGGGCATCAAATTTAGTGATCACGCCAGTCATGCCTTTATACCCCTGGAAAGGAATATTGGGTCCTCTCGATGGGGCGTATACATCGAATTTCACGGTTAGATTGCGTAGCTCCCACAGTCAGACTCTTAGTGCATTGACCAGGTCTTTAGTATATACCACAACACTCAGTTCAACATGCTATTTTCATGATTTGCATTCAGTTTAGCTTTCCAGTTATGTTCGAGTATTTACATTCTTGCTCAGTTTATGTCATTTACAAAGTTATGTTTTGTTCAACTTATATATTTTGTTCAACTATTATCTATATCCTGCATGCTCAGTACATTCCAAGTATTGAAGCGTACTCTGCGCTACATCCTTTCATGATGTAGGTTCAGGTACTCAGTATCCATATCACTCTTAGATCGATTATCGGTCCGCTTTCAGCAGCTCCAGTGGTGAGTCCTTATTTTTCGAGGATAATATACATCCTTTCATTTCAGTCTTTACATTTCAGTTTCATTTTTGTTAGAGTTAGTTGGGGGCATGTCCCAGTAACTCAACTCAGTTGGAGGCTTTTCAGACATAGTAGTAGAATCGGCTTGAATGGTTCTGTTATTTTTCAGTCGTTATTAAACTCTTAGTATGGTTTATACATTCAGACTATTTTGGTTTCCCCCATTTTTCAGTTATCTATTGAGTTAGCTTCCGCATAGTTCATGTTTTATTTAGTTATCTTTCAGCATGCTTATGATATGCCAGACACAGGGTTAGCTTGGGGTCACTCGTGATCCTAGGTCCCATGTTACATCAAGAGGGTAGCCTCGGGGCGTGACAAACTTGGTATTAAAGTATTAGGTTCACGAGTCCTAGGATGTCTGAAAGCCATACTAAGTAGAGTCTTGTTCATGGGTGTGAAGTGCACCACATCTATGAGAGGGAGGCTACGAAGAGTTTTAAGAAAAACTTCACTTTTTTTGCTATTCTCATCGTGCGTGAGGTATGATCCAACTTTTCCTTTCTATTCCATCGTTATGCATTTCATATCATGCCTCATCATAGAGTGTACACACGGAATGCTAATGCACACAATGCTAACGTTGTTCCTCTAGTCCTAAACTATGAGGTTACGAATGCAGATTTTTGGAATGTGATTCAGCTCTTGGCTCAGAGTGTGGCTAACTAGAACAATCAACAGGCTCCAGTTCCTACAAACATAAATAGTAGATCAGATGCAGCTAGGGTTCGAGATTTTGTTCGAATGAATCCGCCTGAGTTTCTAGGGTCGCAGGTTGGTGAGGATCCATAGAACTTCATTGATGAGGTCAAGAAGATTTTTGGGGTGATGCAAGTAACTGGTAATGATAGGGTGGAGTTGGCAACCTACCAGCTTAAGGATGTGGCTCACATATGGTTCACGTAGTGGAAGGACAACAAGGGTGCAGATGCAAGTCCTGTGACTTGGGAGTGTTTTACCAGAGCTTTTTTGGACAGGTTCTTCCCAAGGGAGTTGAGAAAAGCTCAGGCACAAGAGCTTATAAACTTGAAGCAGGGTTCAATGTCTGTCCAAGAGTACGGGCAGAAGTTCACTCAACTATCCAGGTATGCTCCACACATGGTTTCCGATCCAAGGGCACAAATGAGTAAGTTTCTATTTGGGGTATCCGACCTGGTAAAGAACGAGTGCAGGAATGCTATACTTTTAGGGGATATGGACATCTCTAGACTCATGACTCACGCTCAGCAGGTTGAGGGGGTTAAACTTAGGGAATTGGTGAAGGATAACAAAAAGGCTATAACAGGTAACTTTGAGTACTCTCAGTAAAAGTCGGGCGGTGGGAATCGCTCACAGTTTCAGTAGAAATCTATAGCCCCAGCACCTTCTTCAGTTAGTGCTCCATCCCACAGGTTTTGACAAAATCAGAAAGGTAGGGCATCAAGCTCTATGTCTCAGGTAGTACTTCAGGTAACATGACTTTCCCAACTTGTCCAAAGTGTGGTAAGAACCATCCGGGCGAGTGTCTTGCAGGCAGGGAGGGATACTTTGGCTGTGGTCAGTCTGGATATTGATGTGAGGTCAAAATACATATTTTTAATCATTATTTGCCTCATATTTATTATTTATATTTGTCCTTTTTGAGAATAGATTTTATGAATTGTGCTAAATTGTGTATTTTATTTGTAGGATTAAATTGATGAATAAATAAAGAAGTTTGGAGCTAAAACGAATTAAAGATGGAAGGTTGAAGAAGGAAATCAAGTAGGCAGCTTAATGGATTAAAAGTTATAAAATAATACATAAGTTATATTGTAATTACAATTGCAATTTGCTGCCACGTGTAAGAATGTGAAGATACGCACAAATTCTTTGAGGCGGCAGTACTGTTCACGCGGACAGTTTCACGGGAAAAAAAGAATCCAATTCCTTTTGGTTTTGGATTCCTAATTTAATTTGGACTCAATTATTTTAGTTAGGGTTTCTATATCTACAAATAGGGCATGAAAAATTATTCTTGAGAGCCAAGAACCAAGATACAAGACACAATATAAATTTTCTTCTAGCTTAGGAACTTTGGAAGAGCCGCCGTGGAGGCCAGAGAATTCTGGTTTATTCTTGCTTCTCCTTTATTATTTATTTGTATTCGTGATTTATAAAAGATAGTTTAGCTATTGTTCTTAACTTTTTATGATTAACACAAACATATTTATTTTAATAAATTGTGATTGTGTTCTTGAGATAATGAGTAGCTAACTTTCATAACTAGGTTTGTGGGAACCATGAGCGATTAACAAAGTATGAATAGTAAATAAGCAATTCTTGAATAGTATTTTGCATGCATTGATAATTTTTTCGTTTAGAAGTCCTTTAAGCGGTTGCAAACGTTAGAACTCACCTTGTTGCTACTTTCCGGACCAAGGAGGTAATCAACAAAAAAAGAATTATCAACAGAGATTTAGTGTGATACTATCTAATAGGCTAGTGTCGATTGGTGCGAAGTAACAACTAAGTCAAACATCGATTATGATGTCTAATATGAGGTAAAGGTAAGGGTTAGTAATTATACACACGTAGCCGGACCAAGGTGCGGGGTGAAATTCTCTAGATGCCTGTAACGACCCTAAAAACAAACTAGTGAAACTAGAGCCTCACATGTGAGTTTGGAGTTGAGAACTTGATGAAATGATGTGAAATGACCGTGACGTCCGAAAACTAGTCATTTGAACTAGTGAGTTGTAAGGGTCAACTTTAAATGGTCATATCTTTTAGCTCAAAATTAATTAGGTGGACCTTTACCTATCCAATTAAAGGTCTCTGAGTCCTCTTTCCAACGCCACCGAGTTTGCCCAATTCTGACCTTGGAGTAAAAAGTTATG
>JAJOOS010017810.1:0-26131 GCA_029582725.1 Solanum chiquidenum | reverse complement strand
TTTTTGTTTTTTCATTTTGGTTCGTTCTTAGTTCTAAAAATATTTTAAGTGTGTTATGGGTTTATTTTGAGTACTAATCACTCCTCCATAGGTACAATGGCATCGAAGAAAGCTATAGCCGTGAAGGGTTGATCCAAATCAACGGCCCCATCCCGTCGGCTAATCGACGAGGACTGTGATGCTACAAGGGACCCTAAATATGTCTCCCCACTGGAAGGACATCACTCACAACACCCTGGGCTATTCAGAATCAGTCCAAGAATGTGGTCGCCGACGTAGTCAATGCCTCCAGTTTGATGAGGAGGATACACTGATTGGGTCACATACTGGGTCTGCTTTTGGTTCTGAGTACGCCTCTGCTGCAGGGTCTGCTTCTGGGTCCGGCACATGCTCAAACTCATATGGCCAAGCCGTCTCGTTTGTTGAGGCCACTAGTTTGGAGGAGGCTCATGTGCCATAGAACACCGACCCTACCCCAGTAGCTGAGGATCCCAATAGATGGTGCGTGGAGGGCCAATGTCAAATCTATAGAGATGCCAAGATGGTGAATGAAAAAGAGAAGATGGCCCGGGTAATCACAGAGGAGCGTAGGGTTCTCACGGGGAGCCTACACACGGTACTTGAGATCCACCAGCTATTTCGACATCATAAGTGTGAGTGGATGGGAAATGAACTAGGACCATGTAGCGAGAGGTCGTGAGGGAGATCTATGCTTCCTGCACAACCACTCTTCGAGGCTCGATTCACAAGAGGGCAAATTCCAAAGCCCATACACCACGCAAGGCTACTCTAGTGCGTGGGTTTTTTATGGAAATCTCTGAGACCACCATCCACCAGTTCCTCTATGGCCCTGTCCCTGATCACACTTGGGCACTCAATACGGCCGAATTTGACTATAGATGTGACATCCTGAGGGGTGGAGAGTTCCAGCAGAGTGCCAAAAAAAGGGAGGCTGTATTACACTGGTTTGCACGTTATATTGCTACTGATAGAGAGCGAGCAGAATGGTTCATCACTCCGAGTGTAAGCAGCAAGAAGGCCACTCTCACATTTATGGCTAAGTTTTTCTGGCTGCTAGTTTGAAATCGGGTTTCTCTCACTAAAGCTGACAATGCACTCACTTGGGACCGCACGATTATGGTAGCAACATTAGTTGTGGGGTTTGAGATAGATTTTGCCCGCATGATCATTGTGGAGATACATGAGAGGGCTTTCAAGGCCTCCACCACTTACTCTTTTCCTTGCCTCATTTTTCAGTTATGCAGGGACGCTGGAGTGCCGATCTGGCATTGTGACAAGTTGATCCGGCCAACGGGGACACTAGATATATGACTTATTCGGGATGAAGCAAATGTGACGGCACCACACAGAGATCCGCAGGTTGATGTACCTCTATTGGGAGAAATTTTGGTAGATGTTGTGGAGAAGATGCAGGGTGATGCCCCTGCCCCTCCAGCCCACACTGATGACGCCCCAGGCTCCGCATCTCAGGCTGCTAGTCGGCCCCCTAGCTTATCTATATCCACCTCGCCTTTAGAAGCTATTGTTGTGCCATTGACTCAGGTTTAGAAACTAGAGATTCAGATGGCCACACTGCTCCATCATGTCAGGCCATGGATGCAGAAGTCTATTGTAGAGTACGAGGCTAGAATGGAGTGGAGGATGGAGACCATGATGGACCAGAAGGTCCAAGTCATTCATAAGTGCCTGGATGCCTTCGAGTTAAGAGTCCTCGAGCGACAAGCCCCTGCTATATATCTATCATCTATTTGGACCAAGTTGGATAGTCTCTGGGCTGACATTGATGCAATCCTCGCCACACCCATAATTGAGCCACAGTCTACACCTACTGCATTGGATGATGACACAATGCTCGATGCTATATTCAGTGAGGACCTAGCACAACCTGAGCCCACCTGTGCTCGTGGGAAGAGGCCTTGTTCCAGTCATATTTCTGACACTTCTGAGGAGGCCTGAGAAAAGAAGCGGGAGCACCAACAGAATGAGTAGGCTAGAAAAGCTTCTATAGTGGATGAGGAGCTGCAACAACAGAGGGTGTGTGAGAGTGTTACTGGGGCATCGACATCTGTGCCCGTTATAGAGGTTCCGACTATTTTGAGGGATGATGTGAGAACCACTGATGGTGCAGTTAGACTGTTGGACAATACTACTGATGGTGCTGTGATAAGTGATGTGGGCACTACTGAGGGTGGCCCTAGTGTTGATCTAGCAGGCTCCAGGAAACCGGACCCACCCGCTTGTTGATAGTTCGTCGGCGCTATGCACCACAGGTTTGCTTCACCCAATCCATTACTTTTTACTATTTTTTGTGTGCATTGGGGACAATTGCACTAATTTTTTGTTAGGGTGGGGCAAATGTATTGTGAGTGATAGGGTGAAGTCTGAGTAACCCAACTAATAATCCTCTCTTGGAGTTTTCTTGCCTGTGTTCTTTTCCCCTAATAGACTGCTTAATTTCTGTTGAACCGGCATGTGTTAGGATTGTATGTGTAGAAGCATGAGAAAGAATGAAGCATGATGGCATAAGTTTTTTCAAAAAAATGATACCCGTCCAAAACTTGTGATATGTGCTAAAATCTATAGGGTAGAGTGAGTTGAATGTGTTAGCTCTGAGTATGACATGATAATGAACCAACTTGATTTGAAGACTTAAGCTACAACTTGAACTGGTAATCTGATAATCTGATAATGAAACTATGTGCCAAGAGTGTGTGATAATAGTTGATTGTTCAAACAGTTTTTGTACCAATCTAGAACTTGCCTGGTTAGTCCTACTAAGATAATCTAGTTTAGAGGCTAGGAAGTGATCATAGGCCCTTGTTCAAATTAGTCCACTTAAGCCTAAAATGATCTAACAAAATGATCGCATTACTTTTGATCCAATTATTTGAGCCTAAAATTGACCAATTCTTTTGATTCACCTAACTCACCTTCCCTTAAAAACATTGTCTTGGGCCAGGTCCCTCCTTGGACATGTGCACCTTGACTTAGGCCAAAAGCCTAAGTTGAGGGTGGCTAAGCCCAAAAGTTACCTTGATCTTTGTCCTGGTCTGACATCGGATATTGTGCACCTCAACTAATGCAAAATGCATAAGTTGAGGGTGGTTATGAAAAAGTAAACCAAATGAAAAAAAAAGGGTATGAAAAGAGTTCCCTGTTGAAAAGAGGAAAAATGATGAAAGAGGATGTGACTTTGTGCAAAAAAAAAGTGTGAAAAGAAATAAAAGAAAAAGAAAGTGAAAAAAAAGAAGAAGAAGAAAGTGAAAAATAAGTCAAAAAGTCAAAAAGTCAAAAGTCACATCCATGTTACAAAGAAATAAGGGAAGAGCTTAAAATAGAAGGATGCCAAAAATAGGTCAAGGAAGAGGTAAAAAGCCAATGTAATGTCAAGGAGGGCAGAAAGTCACTAACAAGTACCCAAATGTACCACACCTGACCTTGAGCCTACATTACAAGCTAAGAAAATCTTATAGTGATCCTAGCAACTAGTTTGGAGAGTCTAAGCAGTGAAAATAAGGGCAAGCCTATGGTATTGAACACTAACTGTACTTGAAATTACTTCTGAGCGTGAGTGTTGAATGAATCCTTGTACTCAAAATCATATTCATTGTGTGAAAAAGAGATTTCTTTTGAAGTAAGGGAACTAGTTACATTGTCGGAAAGTTGGTACCTTGGTGATAGCAAAACAGTGGATGTTGTGTGTTGATTCATCGATCTTTGTCATATTTTGATCCGCATGAGTTAGCTTGTTGAGTCTGAGAGAAAAGAGTTGCACTCAAAGAGAGAGTCAGGATAGAGAGCCATGTGATTGCTTGTGCTTGAATGCTTGCTTCTATACAAGTGTCGCTTAGAGTCTTACTGCATCGCTTGAGGACAAACAACGAATTTAAGTTGAGGGTGTTTATATACCGTGAGTTTACGGTATTTTTAATACATTTCACTTAAGAGTTCTGTGTGTCTAGAGCCATTTTTATTGATTTTTGTATGTTTTCTCATGTTTGCCGAAAATAAGTTCAGATGCGGAAAGTGAGAGACACAACTGAAGATTATGCAGAAAAGGGCATCTATGAAAGTGACTTACGGACTGTAGGTCCAGTCACGGTCCATAGATGGTGATCGTAGATGGGCAAGCATGGCTTGAAGGAAAATCAGGGAATTTTTTACCAAGTGTGGAACCACGGTTGCAAACGACGGACCGTAGATCGACCTACGGGCCGTACCGCTGTTCCGTATAAATCATTTAGAAAAGGAGTTCCAGTACATGACTTTGAAGATTCTAAGTATGGAGCTACGGAAGAGGATCCACAGACCGTAGATCAATCCACGGTCCATACTATTGATCCGTCGATTGAGTAAGAGAAGTGTAGATTTTGAAATTGGAAAATTGCCTAAGTCCTAGGCCACAGAAGGGACCTATGGACCATAGGTCAATCCACGGTCCGTAGGTCAATGTCATAGATCGAAACCGCGTCTGAAACTTTATTTCCTTATTTCATTTCCTTTTTAGTTGGGACTTGTTTTTCTATATATATGGCATGTAAACCTCATTTTAGGGGGTTAGACTTTATTACTTTTATTCTAGTTCTTGGCTTTGGAGATTAACTTGCAATTTTAGCAATTATTGATTTCCTAAGTTCGTTTTGAAGATTTTGACTTTGAAATTGCAGTTGAGATTTTGGGTTTATTCTTCTTATTACGTAAGTTCATGATTTCTTCATCTAAAAATATGAATTGTGTTCTTGCTATTATGGGTAACTAAATCCACAACTAGGATGTGGGAACCATGAGCGATTAACAAAGTATGAATAGTAACTAAGTAATTCATGAATAGTGTTATTGCATGCATTGATAATTTTTTCGTTTAGAAGTTTTTTTACGGTCGCAAACGTTAAAACTCGCCTTGTTGCTACTTTCCAGACCAAGGAGGTAGTTAATAAGAAATGAATTATCAACATAGATTTAGAGTGATACTATCTAATAGTCTAATGTCGATTGGTGCGAGGGTGAAAATTAAGCCATACATCGATGTGATGTCTAATATGAGGTAAAGGTAAGGGTTAGTAAATTATGCACACGTAGCCGAACCAAGGTGCGGGGTAAAATTCTCTAGTTGCCGGACCAAGGAATTAGAGATACCTAACTTATCACTTTGCATGTAATACACTAGGAACGGATTACTATTACTAGGATTACCGCGTTATGAGCTTATGGGGAATACATACACCCTAGTTACTTTCTCATCTTGATAACAACCAAAGTTTGAATATTGCTCACAGATTACTTACATAATTTCAAGAATTTGCTCCACAAATCCCCACCTTTAATTACTTGTTTTCAGAAATACGTTGGCTAAATGAATATAATCATCAGTTAAGTTTAAGTCTAAACCATATTCCTCGTGGGATTGACCCCAACCTACAAGTTGGATTCTTAACTTGATAACAATCGCTTATGCTTCTTTAGGGAGGTGTATTTGAGCGTATCAGCGTCCATGGACCTTTAGTAGCAATCCCTAAAGTCCCATAACTATGTGCTACTACAGGATGTTCTTAAATAGACATTAGTTAGTGGATCCTCTTAAGCTCAGACTCATGGTTCTTACCTTGGCAAGTGAAGACATCTCATTTCGGTGTGGGATAGACACCAGATTTCATATTTTATCTCACATGGTCTATGTCGGTTAATGATAAACTTCCCACAATAATGAAGTAAGTTACTTTTGAGGTATTTCACAAAGTGTTTTAAACATGCTAAACTTTCATTGGCCATAATTATGAATTATGTTTTTAACCTATGATATTATGCTTTAGCTTGGTCATTGCATGTCATGTAAAGTCCTTTTTAGCATGATTTCATATCTTTTATGCATTTCTATCATACTTAGTACATTCCATGTTTTAATGCATACTTGTGCCTACATTATTTAACTTATATAGGGCCCGACGCTCCTACCTCTCACAGTCATTGCTAGTTGATCTTTTGGCACTCAAGGATTGGCGAGTCCTCTATTCTGAGGACCAACAAACTCTTATTGATTCCTTTATTTCAATTTTCAGACTTTGTATGCAATGTTTGGGTTACGTCCTAATAACTTCCTTATGATTTAATATATGACTTATTGAGACTATGTTAGACTTCCACTTTGTTAAACTTTTTATGATATAAGACTGCTCTTTGAAATATTTATTTCTATCATCTTGTATAATGTATGATAGGTGGCTTGTATAGGGTCTTTTGGGGTTCTATATGCCATGTTATACCTAGGGAATACTTTGGGTCATGAAAAACATGGTATTCAGATCACAAGGTTTAGAAAGATCCTAAGTTGTCTCACAAGACACGTCAAGTAGAGTCTTATGCATGAGTGTGAAGCACACCACATTTATGAATAAGACGCTATATCATATTTAGGAAATTCCACTTGGTTCATCATTCTAAAGTTGTGCGATATAGTGTAACTCTATATGTCTCTCTCCTAATCCTTATCCGATGTTTTTCAGGACATGGCCCCTCAAAAAGAGCATACATTAGAAGGAATGAAAGTGTGAATATGGAACAAGAAGCTCTTAATGTTTTGACTGGCCCTTTGGTCGAGGAAGTGACTCAAGTAGAATTCTGAGCCTCTTTTCATTTGGTGGATCAAGCTATGATGGATCAAGCCAATAAAGAGATGAATATTCCCATGAACCTAAATGTGGGTATGAATACTGCAAGGATAAGGGACTTCACCATGATGAATCCTCTGGAATTCCATGGTTCTAAGGTTGATGAGGATCTAAAAGAAATTATTGTTGAGGTATAAAAGATAGTGGGAAATATGGGTGTGACTTCGGTTAAGAAGGAAGAGTTGGCTTCTTATCAACTTAAGGGTGTTGCTCAAGTTTGGTTTGAACAATGAAAGGAAGAGAGGGCAGTTGATGCAAGTCCACTTAATCAGAAGAAATTTAAGGTTGCTTTTCTTGATATATTATATCCCCTTGAGATGAGAGAGGAAAAAGTACTTGAATTCTTCAAACTTCATCAATCAAATATGAGTGTAAAAGATAATGCCTTGAAGTTCATGCAATTTGCTAGGTATGCTCCAACTACAGTTGTCGAGTCTAGCGCAAGAATGAGTTAGTTCATTTTGGATATGTCTGAAATGGTGGTCAAGAAATTTTGTACCACCATATTCATCAACGAAATGGATATTGTACATCTAATGGTAGATACTCAACAAATTAAAGAGGATAAGCTCAAGGAAAGGTCTAGAGAGGCAAAGAAGGCAAAGACCGGTAACAATGACTTTTCAGATTCGGGGTCTGATGGACATGGTCAATTTAAGTTCCGACAAAGGTTCTCCTATCAAGGTTCTTCTAATGTTCCAATTCCAAAGTTGAACAAAGATAGAGTGTCTAACCCTAAGCCTCAAGGAGTAAATGGTGGTGGATCTTCTTTGTCTACTTGTATTATGTGTGGAAGAAAGTATGATGGTAAATGCTTAGTCGGTACGGATGGTTGTTTTGTTTGTGGTAACAGTGGTCCCAAGATAAGGGATTCTTAGTCACTTATTTCTAAGGGAAGAGAAGGTAGAAAAGATACACCTAGTTGTTCGGGTTCAAGTGATCCGTAGAAAAACTGATTATATGCACTTCAAACTTGACTTGATTAAGAGTGTTCTCCCGATGTGGTTACCAATATGTTGAAAGTTTTTCATATCGATTTTTATGATTTTATTGATCTAGGTGCTACTTTGTCTATTGTGACGCGATATTTGTCTATGATATTTGATGTTTCTCCGGATGTGTTGTTAGACCCTTTTTCTGTCTATACTTCTATTGGTGAATACATTGTGGCTAGGAGAGTCTAGATAAATTGTCCCGTATCCTTCTCCCATAGAGTCACTCATGTTAATCTTGTAGAGCTAGATATGTTAGATTTTGATGTTATTTTGGGTATGGATCGACTCCATTCTTGTTATGCTTCTGTTGATTGTAGAACCCGAGTGGTAAAGTTTCAACTTCCAAATAAGTCCTTCCTAGAGTGGATTGGGGGAATTTTTATGCCTAAGGGTCAGTTGGTTTCTTGTCCTAAAGCTAGAACAATGATTTCTAAGGGTTGTATATATCATCTCGTATGGGTTAGGTATACGTATTCCAAAACCCCTATCCTTGATTCGGTCCCCATTGTAAATGAGTTTTCGAAAGTATTTCCCGATGATCTATCCAGTATTCCTTCCATAAGGGAAATGGACTTCAGTATTGACCTTCTCCTAGATATGCGTCCTATCTTTATTCCTCTTTACCTGTGGCTTTGGCAGAACATAAGGAATTAAAAGAGCAATTAAATATTTGTTGGATAATGGTTTCATCCAACCAAGTATCTCTCCATGTGGTGCTCTAGTTTAGTTTGTTCATTAGAAAGATGGTTCACTTTGCATGTGTATTAATTACTGACAATTGAATAAGGTTACCATTAATAATAAGTATCCTATTTAAAGGATTGACGATTTGTTTGATCAACTTCAAGGAGTGAGTTATTTCTCTAAAATTGACCTCCAGTCGGGTTATTTCCAATTGAGGGTGAAAGAGAGTGACATTCCAAAGATGACTTTTCGAACTGGGTATAGTCATTATTAGTTTTTAGTAATGTCATATGGTTTGGCTAATACTCCATCCGCATTCATGTGTTTGATGAATAAAGTGTTTAGACAATACCTTGATATGTTTGTTATTGTGTTCATTGATGATATTTTGATTTACTCACGGAGAGAGGATGAACATTATGAAAATTTGAGGATTGCGTTGAAAATTATCAAGGATCGTGAATTATATGATAAGTTTAATAAATGTGAATTTTGATTGAGGTCTGTTGCTTTCCTTGGCAATATTGTCTCTTGTGAAGGTAGTCAAGTCGATCCTATGAAAATAGAGGTAGTCAAGAACTGACCTAGACCTTTCTCCACCTCAGATATATAAAGTTTCTTGGATTTGACTGGTTATTATAGAAGGTTTGTGGAAGGATTATCCTCTATTGCTTTGCCTTTGACAATATAGACTCAAAAGAAGGTGAAATTCCTATTGTCGAAATCTTGTGAGAAGAGTTTCTAGGAATTGAAGGATAGGCTCACTTTAGCTTCTATATTGACACTACTACAAGGATCATATGGTTTTGTGGTTTATTGTGATGCCTCACAGGTTGGTCTTGGTTGTGTTTTTGTAACACCTCGGATTCGAAAGGGTAGAATTTGAGATTTTTGTAAGATGTAGTTCAATTTCTGATGGAGCCACCCACGGCCTGTGGACTGACTCATGGTCCCTAGGTCAGCTCTGTGGATTTCCAGCCCAAGTTCCCAAAAATGTCAAGTTTCAGTACTTTTTCAGCGGTTCACCAGGATGATCCGTCATTCAATGCACGAGCCATAAAAAGGTTCCGTAAGTGAGTCCCAAACTTAGAGAAATTTTGAGGTCGAGAGTTCGGACCTAGGGTCGTGGTACGTCGATGGACACACGAGAAGTAAGTGTGGTCCGTCATTGGGAGCCCAAAAATGTTGGTCTTTGAACTCATCAACGACCAACCAGAACGGTCCGTGAGTTGATCGATAGACTATAGGTCGAGGTCATTGGTAAGCTCGATAGTTATTTTCTTAGGGGCTTTTGGGTCTTTTCCTAATTATTCTTGCCTAATACTAAGTCGTATTACCCTTAACCTAACGTCTTATATAAATGTATTAACCCCAAATTTCCTCAAATGAAAACCATTCTCTCAAATTCTCAAAAGAAAAACAGGTCTTCCTCTCCAAAATATTTCTCTCCAGAAATCTCAAAGAAAAAGGAGTCAACCTAGAGTTTCAAGTCACGTCTCCAATTCCACCATTGGAAGAATGCTTTTGGCATTTTGAGGTATGATAATTTTCATCCATGGAGCCCTTTCCTCCACGGAGTTCCTAAATTCTCTAATTTACAAAGCTAGAAATCCCCAATTGAGTTAAGGTTTTCTTTCATGTCATAGTTCCTTTCAATGTTGATTTACTTAATTGATTTATGAACTTTTATGCATGAATTGATATAATTTCATGATTTTTAGATGAATACCCAGAACCCATGTCTAACCCATGTTTTCTAGATATTGATGATTGAAAGTGGGTTTTGAGCTATGACAGGTGAATTATAGAATTATGCATGTTCTTATGGAATTGATGAGATATGATGTAGATTGCTTTGAGAGTAAATGCATATATGTTGTTGTTGTGGTTAATTGTTGTGAAAGGATTGCTCACATAACTACCTCATGCATGAATGTGAAAGGTTTTCTCACATAAAAGAGTCTAAAGTTGAAAAGTTTTCTCACCTAAAATGAATCAAAGTTAATGAGCTATTCTAATAAAACCTTGCTTGGATTCGTTACTTAGTTGTACCTTTCAATGGATGACATATGACTTAGCTTGGATTGTAAAGATGGCGCCCCCTTCCATGGATAAGAAAGACAAGTTAACAAAATGACTATTCCGTGGGATTTACGCTTAGCGCCGAGAGGATATTGAGATGGATGCTCTCCCGTTAGTAGAGACTGGGTTTCTAGTAGCAATCTCCTTATCCATACCTATGTGCTCTAATAGGATAATTGTCTTAGATATACATTAGCTAGTGGATTCACATAAGCTAGAAGTTCATGGTCTTACCTTGGCAAGTAGGACACCCCTTTTTGGTGTGGGGTAGACACTATATTCCATGTTGATAGCTCACATGGTCTTATATGTCGGTTAAAGGTAAATATCCCACAATACTGAACTAAGGTTACTTGAAGAAGTATCTCACATGTGTTTTAAGATGGTGTCAGTTTGCATTGACCATATTTATGACTTATGTCTGCTAAGGATCTCATATAGAATCTTGAAGATTGGTGAGTCCTCATATACCGAGGAACGAGCTTTGATTTCGCTTTTGTCTTTACTTTCAGTTTTTGAATTTGATGTACGGGCTACGCCCCGATCATTCTCATGTACTAGATTGCTTTGAGACGATGTTTAGTTTTTTGTTTTTCTCTTTAAAACTTTTACATGTTGAAACTATTTTTTAAATCTTTCATATTCTATTATCTTGTATGATGAATGCTAAGTGGCTTGTATGAGGCCTTTTGAGGCCTTATAAGCCATGTTATGCCTAGGGGCTACCTTGGGGCGTGACAAACATGGTATCATAGTATAAGTTCTAGAAAGGTACTAGGATGTCTCATAAGACATGTCAAGTAGAGTCATGTTCATGAGTGTGAAATGTGCCACATTTATGAA
This sequence comes from Solanum chiquidenum, assembly GCA_029582725.1. Taxonomy (NCBI): domain Eukaryota; kingdom Viridiplantae; phylum Streptophyta; class Magnoliopsida; order Solanales; family Solanaceae; genus Solanum; species Solanum chiquidenum. The sequence continues at coordinate 14,841 of JAJOOS010017810.1, read as the reverse complement.
TGAGAAGCTATAAGATGTTTAGGAAACTCCACTTCTTTCATTACTCTAAAGTCGTGCGATAGAGTTTTACTCTATATTATCTCTCTCCTAAATGCTTATCTGATGCTCTACAGGATATGGCCACTCAAAGGGCATATGATAGGAGGAATGCGGGAGAGAATGTTAATCAAGAGGCTCCTCTTAAAGATCCTAAAATTGTGGTCGATCATTTGGCCGAGTAAGTGACTACTACAGAGTTTAGGGCTTCTTTTAAAGTGTTGGCTCAAGACATGACGACCCAAGCCAATAGGGAGGTTGCGGTCCCATGAACCCAAATATGGGTACAGTGGCATCTAGAGTGAGGGACTTCACTAGGATGAATTCCCTGAAGTTTCATGGTTCTAATGTTGAGAAAGACCCTGAAGAGTTCATTAATGAGGTACATGCGGTGTTGATGATCATGAGAGTGACGCCGGTGAAAAGGGCGGAGTTGATCGCTTATCAACTTTAGGGTGTTGCTCAAATATAGTTTAACCAATGGAAATAAGGGAGAGTGGAAGATGCGGGTACTCTTAATTGGGAAAAGTTCAAAGTTGATTTCCTTGATAGGTTATTTCCCCTTGAGATGAGGGAGACAAAGGTGCTTGAATTCATCAACCTTCATCAAGAAAATATGACTGTGAAGGAATATTCTTTATAGTTCACACAATTATGTAGATATGCTCCTACTATGGTTGCCAATCCTAGGGCAAGGATGAGTAAGTTTGTCTTGGGAGTGTCCAAGATGGTAGTTAAGGAGTGTCGTACCGCTATGCTTATCAATGCTATGGATATTTCTAGCCTCATGGTTCATGCTCAACAAATTGAAGAGGAGAAACTTAAGGAAAGGTCTAGGAAGGAAAAGAGGGCTAAGACCAGTGATGGTAACTGCGCACACTCAAGGTACGATGGACATGGTCGTTCTAAGTTCTGACAAAGGTTTTCCGGCGAAGGTTCATCCAATGCTCCTCCTAAGTTCAACAAAGATAGGGTATCTAATCCTAAGCCTTAAGGAGGGAATGATACTGGATCTTTAATTCCTACGTCTACTTGTGCTAGGTGTGGAAGAAAGCACGAGGGTAAATGCTTAGCTGGCACGAATGGTTGCTTTGGTTTTGGAAAGAGAGGTCATAAAATAAGGGATTTCCTAATGCTTGCAACAAAAGGGAGAGAAGGTAAACAAGCTCCGTCTAGTGGTTTGGATTCTAGTGCCACAAAGAAAAACTAGTTTTATGCACTTCATGACTCATGGTGAACAAGAGGGTTCTCCCGATGTGGTTATCGGTATGTATAAAGTCTTCCAACTTGATGTGTATGCTTTACTTGACACCGGTGCTACATTGTCTTTTGTGAAGCCATATGTGGCTATGAGGTTTGATATTCATCCAGATGTGTTGTTAGATCTTTTTTTAGTCTCTACTCTTGTTGGTGATTTAGTTGTGACTAAGAGGGTTTATAAAAAGTGTCCCATCTCCTTGTCCTAATGAGTCACTCATGTTGACCTTGTAGAGATTGATATTCTAGATTTTGATGTTGTCCTTGATACGGATTGGCTGCACTCGTGTTATGCTTCTGTTGATTTTATAACCGGTGTAGTCATTTCCAAATGAACCCATCCTAGAGTGAAAAGGGGGAAATTCTATGCCTAAGGGTCACTTTGTATCTTGTCTTAAAGCTAGAAAAATGATTTCTAAGGGTTGCATTTACTATCTAGTTAGGGTGAGGGATATAGATTCTGAGACACCTACTTTGAGTCGGTCCCCGTTGTAAATGAGTTTCTAAAAGTTTTCCCTGATGATTTACCTGGTATTCCTCTTGGAAAGGGAAATAGACTTTGGTATTGTCCTTCTCCCCGCTACACAACCTATCTCTATTCCTTCTTATCGTATGGCTCCCGTAGAACTTAAATAATTAAAGGAGAAATTAAAAGATTTGTTGGATAAGGTTTTCATCTGACCAAGTATCTTTCTATGGGGTTCTCCAGTTTTGTTTGTTAGAAAGAAAAATGGTTCACTTTGTATGTGTATTGACTATTGGCAATTGAACAAGGTTACAATTAAAAATAAATATCCTCTCCCTAGGATAGATGATTTGTCTGACCAACTTCAAGGAGCAAGCTACTTTTCTAAGATTGACCTCCAGTCGGGTTATCACTAATTGAGGGTGAAGAAAGATGACATTCTGAAGACAAATTTCCAAACTCGGTATGATCATGTAGAGTTTTTAGTAATGTCATTTTGTTTGACTAATGCTCCAGCGATATTCATGGATTTAATGAATAGGGTGTTTATACAATACCTTCATATGCTTGTGATTGTGTTCATTGATGATATATTGATCTATTCAAAAAGTGAAGATGAGCATACCAATCATTTAAGGATTTCGTTGCAAGTCCTCAAGGCCAACAACTCTTTGCAAAGTTTAGCAAATGTGAGTTTTGGCTAATGTCTGTGGCTTTTCTTGGGCATATTATTTCCGGTAAGATTATTGAGCTAGATCCTAAGAGGACGAATGTGGTTAAGATTTGGCCTAGGCCTCTATCCCCTTTGGATATTAGAAGTTTATTGGGTATAGCTGGAATGTTTTTTGAAGGATTCTCTTTGATTGCTTCTCCATTGGCGACATTGACTCAAAAGAAGTTTAAGTTCATATTGTCTAAAGCGTGTGAAAAGAGTTTTCAAGAATTGAAATATAGACTTACTTCTGCTCCGGTGTTGACATTACTCGTAGGGACTGATGGTTTTGTTGTTTATTGTTATACCTCAAGATTTGGGTTAGGATGTGTCCTTATGAAAATTGGGAAAATAAATGCCTATGCTTTAAGGAAACATAAGATTCATAAGAAGAATTATCCTACCCCGACCTTGTATCAACAGTTGTTTTTGCATTAAAGATTTGGAGGCATTATTAGAATGGTGTTCATGTAGATATTTTTACCGACCACAAGAGTTTGCAATATGTGCTTAATCTGAAAGATTTGAATCTTCGCCAAAAAAAGTGGCTTGAATTATTGAAGGATTATGATATGAGTGTTCTCTATCACCCTGATAAAGGGAATGTGGTGGTGGATGCTCTCAGTCAATTATCGATGGGCAATGTTGCTCATATTCAGGATAATAAGAAAGAGTTAGTTTGAGATGTTAAGAGATTGGCCCGATTGGTTTTCAGCTAGTTGACGTCATAGATTGGCTCGACTGGTTTTCAGCAAGTTGACTCTACCAAGGGTGGTGTCATGGTTCACAATGGTTCAAAATTATATTTTGTGGTTGATGTGAAGGCCAAGAAAGGTCTTGATCCGACTTTGGTTAAATTGAAGGAAATGGTGCTTAAAAAAACTGTTGAGGCTTTCTCCCGAGGGGGAGATGGTATTCTTCAATATTAAGTTCATTTGTGTCTTCCTAATGTTGATGACTTGAGAGAGTAAATCTTATCAGAATCCCATAGTTCTCGATATTCCATTCACCCGGGAGCCACAAAGATGTAGCGTGACTTGCGGGAGATTAATTGGTGGAATAGGATGAAGAAGGATATTGCGGAGTTTGTGGCTAAGTTTCCTAATTACTAACAAGTGAAATTCAGCATAAATAATCAAGAGGTTTACCTAAAGATATTAGCATTCCTAGTTGGAAGTGGGAAGATTTTAACGTGGACTTCATTGTTGGTTTGCCTCGCACCCGGCGACAACATGACTCGATTTGGGTTATTGTAGATGGAATGATGAAATTGGCTCATTTCATTCCCGTCAAGGTTTCTTATTCGGTGGAGGAATACGCTAAGTTGTATTTGAAGGAAATAGTGAGGTTGCATGGAGTGCCCTCATCTATTATCTCTGATCGTGGTACCCAATTAACTTCTCAGTTTTGGAAATCCTTCCAAAAGGGTCTTGGTACTCATGTCAAGTTTAGTACCACATTTCATCCACAAACTAATGAGCAAGTGGAGCGTACTATCCAAACTTTGGAAGATATGTTTAGAGCATGTGTTATTGACTTCAAGGGTAGTTGGGATGATCACTTGCGTTTGATTGAGTTTGCGTACAAAAATAACTATCACTCAATTATTGACATGGCCCCATTTGAGGCTCTATACAGTAGGAGGTGTAGATCTCCAATAGGTTAGTTTGAGGTGGTTTAAGTTTCCCTATTAGGTCCTGAATTGGTACATGAGGCTATGTAGAAAGTTTAGCTTATTAGAGCAAGGTTGAAAATGTTTCAAAGTCGATAAAAGTCCTATGCTGATGTTAGAAGAAGAGATCTCGAGTTTGATGTTAATGATTGGGTCTATTATAAAATTTCACCCATGAAGGGTGTAATGAGGTTTGGCAACAAAGGGAAGCTTAGTCCCTGATATGTGGTCCCATATAAGATTTTGAGGTGGATTGGCAAGGTTGCTTATGAACTTGATTTGTCTAACGAATTGGCATTGGTGCATCCAGTTTTCAATGTTTCATTATTGAAAAAGTGTGTTGGATATCCGACATATATATTTCCCTTAGAAGGTTTGGGAGTTAAGGATAATCTCTTTTATGAGGAGGTTTCGATTGAGATTTTAGACCGGCAAGTAAAGAAGTAGAGAAATAAAGAAGTTTCTTCCATGAAAGTTCTTTGGAGGAATCTGTTAGTTGAGGGTGCTACTTGGGAGCCCGAGGCCGATATGATGTCCCGCTATCCTCATGTATTTCCTTCCAATCCTACTCTAACTTGATGTATTTAGTTTATCATGTTTCACTCTTTTGGTGTCATGTGTCTTAGATATTTTCATGATTTCCTCATTATGCATGATTCATGAAAAACTTAAATTTTGAGAAAACGAGTTTACTTGATTTATTTATACATGTTTATGTGCATTTGAGTATGAGTTGCATACAGACCTCATGATATGATGTTTTGAAAAGCTATAGCTTGGAGTTGATGTTTCCTCCTCGGATATGTGCATTTATATAATTGCATGCATGTTGGGCTGTTAGATTAAGTTCCTACCCTTATTATGATGTCTTGAATGTCATTCAAGGACGAATGTTCCCAAGGGGGAGATATTGTAACAACTCAGATTCGAAAGGGTAGAATTTCATCTTTTTGTAGGATTTTGTGCCAGTTTCGATGGAGCCACCCACGGCCCATGGACTGACTCACGGTCCGTAGGTCAACTCCGTGGACGGCCAGCCTAAGTTCCCAAAAATGTCAAGTTTTATTACTTTTTCAACGATTCACCAGGACGGTATGTAATTCAATGCACGAGCTGTAAATAGGCTCCGTAGGTGAGTCCCAAACTTAGAGAAATTTTGAGGTGAGAGTTGGAACCTATGACCATGGTCCACGGTCCATCGATGGACCCACGAGTCATAGGTTTGGTCCATCATTTGGATCCCAAAAATTTTGGTCTCTGAACTCATCAACGACCAACAAGTACGGTCCATGAGTTGATCGACGGACAATAGGTCGAGGTCGTCGGTGAGCTCGAGAATTATTTTCTTAGGGGCTTTTGGGTCTTTTCCTAAATATTCTAGAATACTATGTCGTTTTACCCTTCATATAAAGTCCTATATAACCCTTTTAACCCTAATTTCCCTAAAAATCATTCTCTCAAATTCTTAAAAGAAGAACAAGTCTTCCTCTCAAAAATATTTCTCTCTTTAGAAATCTTGAAGAAGAAGGAATCAACCTAGGGTTTCAAGTCAAGTCTCCCATCCCACCATTGAAGAAAAGCTTTTGGCATCGAGGTACGATAGTTTTCATCCATGGAGTTCTTAAATTCTCCAATTTACAAAGCTAGAAATTCCCAATTAAGTTACAGGTTTCTTCCATGTCATGGGTTCCTTTCAATATTGATTTACTTAATTGATTTATGAAATTTTATGCATTAATTGATATAATTTCATAATTTTAAGATGAATCCCTATGAACCCACGTCTAACCCATTTTTTCTATATATTCATGACTAAAAGTGGGTTTTGAACTATAAAAGGTAAATTATGGAATTATGCATGTTCTTATGGAATTGATGATATATGATGTATATTTCTTTGAGAGTAAAATCATATATGTTGTTGTTGTGGTTAATTGTTTTGAAAGAATTTCTCACATAACTACCTCATGCATAAATGTGAAAGGTTTTCTCACATAGATGATTCTAAGGTTGAAAAGTTTTCTGACCTAAGATGAATCAAAGTTAAGGAGCTATTCTAAAGAAACCTAGCTTGGATTGGCTACTTACATGTACCTTTCCATGGATGACATATGACTTAGCTTGGATTGGAAAGATGATGTGCCCTTCCATGGATATGAAAGAAAAGTTAAGAAAATGACCATGTCATTGGATTTACACTTAGCACCAAGAGGATATTGAGATGTAAGCTCTATCATTAGTAGAGGTTAGGTTTCTCGTAGCAATTTTCTTAACCCATACATATATGCCCTAATAGGATGATTTTCTTAGATAGACATTAGCTAGTGGATCCATATAAACTAGAAGTTCATGGTCCTACCTATGCTAGTAGGACACCCCTTTTCGGTGTGGGGTCGACACCGGATTCCATGTTGATAGCTTACATGGGCTTATATGTCGGTTAAAGGTAACTCTCCCACAATAATGAACTAAGGTTACTTCAAAAAGTATCTCACATGTGTTTTCAGATGATTTCTATTTTAATTGACCATGTTTATGACTTATGTCTTCTAACCCTTTTTATTTCATGTTTTAGCTTGGTCATTGAATCTCATGAAGATATCCCTATTTAAGCATGTTTTCAAATGTTTTATGCATGATTATCATACTTGGTACATATTTGTACTAACACATACTCTTGCCTATATTGTCCTCGAGTGTAGGGTCCGACCTTACAGATTCACACTTCCATGGAAAAGTATCTTATATAGAAGTTTAAATATTGGTGAGTCCTCATTTTCTAAGGACTGAGCTGTGGTTTCCCTTTTGTCTTTACTTTCCATTGTGGAATTTGATGTATGGGCTATGCCCTGATCAATCTTTTATATTAGATATCTTTGAGAAGATGTTTAGACTTCCACTTTTCTCTATAAAACTCTTATATGTTGCAACTATCTTTTAAGTCTTTAATATTCTATTATCTTGTATGATGACTGCTAATTGGCTTGTATGGGGCCTTTCGGGTCTTATACGCCACGTTATGCCTAGGGGCTACCTTGGGGCGTGACAGTTTTGATGCAACATGGGGAAGTCATTGATTATGCTTCAATGTAACTCAAGATTCTTGAGAAGAACTATCCTACCCATGATTGGGAAATAGGGGCGATTGTTTTTGCCTTTAAGATTTGGATGCATTATTTGTATGGCGTCCATGTTGTTGTCTTATCGACCAAACAATTTTACAATATGTATTCAAGCAAAAAGATATAAATCTTCACCAATGTATGTGGCAAGAACTCTTGAAGGACTATGACATGAGTGTTTTTTATCACCCGAGCAAAGCTAGTGTGTTAGACAATGCCATAAGTTTATTGTCAATGGGTAGCGTGGCTCATGTTGATGATGACAAGAAAGAGTTGGTTCAGGATGTTCATAGATTGGATCGATAGGGTGTTTAGTTGGTTGAATCCAATGGAAGAGGTGTAGTTTTTCATTATGGTTTGGCATCGTCTTTTGTGTCAGATGTGAAAGGAAAGCAAGGTCTTGATTTGATTTTCATTGAGTTGAAGGAAGCGATGCTTAAAAAGTCTATCAAGGTTTTCTCCCAAGGGGCAGATGGCGTGCTTCGATATCAAGGTTGTTTGTGTGTTCCTAATGTTGATGACTTAAGGGAGAAATTTTTATCGGAAGATGATAGTTCTCGATATTCCTTTCACCCAGGAGACACCAATATCATGACTGGCAGGAGGTCTATTGGTGGAATGGGATGAAAAAGGATATTATGGAATTTGTGGCTAAGTGTCGTAATTATAAACTAGTAAAAGTTGAGCATCAAAAGACGGGAGGTTTTTTCCAAAGATATTAGCATCCCTACTTGGAAGTGGAATGATTAGACTATGGACTTTATTATTGGTTTACCCAGCGACAACATGATTAGATTTGGGTTATTGTTTATCGTATGACCAAATAGGTTCATTTAATCCTTGTCAAGGTTTCTTATTAGGTGAAAGATTATGCTAGGTTGTATCTATGGGATATGATTAGGTTGCATGGAGTACCCCTATTCATTATCTCCGATCATGGTACCCAATTTACTTCTCAATCTTGGAAGTCTTTCCAAAAGGTTCTTGGTACTCGTGTAAAGCTTAGTACGACCTTTCATCCTCAAACCAATGGGCAAGCAGAGCGTACTATTTTAAATCTAGAAAATATGTTGATACCTTGTGGAATTGACTTCAAGGGTAATTCGGATGATCACATGTCTGTAATTGACTTTGCATATAATAATAGCTATCATTCAAGTATTGTATGGCTCCAATTAAGGCTCTCTAAGGTAGGATGTGTAGATATCTTGTAGGTTGGTTTGAAATTAGTGAGGTTGCTTTGATAGGTCCCAAATTAGTTTAGGAGGCTATGGAAAAAAGTTTGACTCATTAGAGAAAGGTTGAAAATGGCTCAAAGCCGACAAAAGTCCTCTGTCGATTTAGAAGAAGAGATATTGAGTTTATTATTGATGATTGGGTTTACTTTAGAATTTCTCCTATGAAGGGTGTAATGAGTTTTGGAAAGAAGGGGAAGCTTAGTCTCCGATATATAGGCCCATATCAGATATTGAGGCGTATTGGTAAAGTTACTTATGAACTTGATTGTCCTGATGATTTAGCATCGGTACATATGGTTTTCCATGTTTCCTTTTTAAAAAAGTGTGGTGGATATACGACATCTATTGTAACACTAGAGAATCTTGGTATAAATGAAAGTCTTTCTTCTGAAGAGCATCTGGTTGAGATTTTGATGGAAAGTTAGAAAGTTGAGAAACAAGGAAGTTGCATCCATAAAGGTATTGTGGAGATATCAATTTATTGAGGGTGCTACTTAGGAAGACGAGGATGATATGATGTCCCAATATCTTCATCTCTTTCCCTATGATCCTACTCTAGCTTGAGGTATTTAGCTTCTCATGATTCATTCTTTCGGTTTCATGTGTCTTAGTCATTCTCAAGTTTCCATATGCATGCATGTATGTTTTATGAAATGATTTTTGAGTATGTTTTAGCTTGGAGTAGATTTTCCTCCTCGGATATATGCATTATTGATGAATTGTATCCATGTTGGGTTGTTAGTTTCTATCCTATTATTTTCATGCTAGCTTGAGTTCCATTTGAAATCGAATGTTCCTAAGGGGGAGATATCGTAATACCTTATACTTTGGAAAAGGTTAATGTTGGTTAACGAGCAAGTCCATGAACCTAAAAAGGGCCGTGAACCCTTGACGGAACCCTAAAAGGTCCATTTAGGGGACCACGACCCATTTAAGCTTATGTAGCCCAACCGCTTAGGGCTGACATAAATTTGGGTCATCTAGACGGAACACTAAACGGCCCATGGTGACTTGAACAATCCGTTTAGATGTCCTTTTAGGGTCACCCATCAACTTTTAAATTAAGATCATTTTGGTCCTTCCCCAGTGTGTTTAACACCTAAGCTATGCCATTTTAACCCCTATTCTAAACCTTATATAAGTTAATTAAGTCCTAAAACTAACCATTCTAAGTTATTTACCTAAATTCTAATTTCCCTCCAAGTTCATCCCACAATTCTCTCTCTAAAGCTAAGGTAGAAGAAGAAGGGTTTCACTTCAAGATCTTTAATTCCCTATAGGTATTGGGACTTGATTACTAATGTACGTTAGTATTCACCTATGCAGTCCTTTCCTCCATAGGGTTCCCAAAAATCTCCCAATTTACAAGTTAGATTCTCAATTGAAAAGTTAGGGTTTTATTCAATCCTTATTGGTTCTCTTCAATTGTGATCTTATTGATTAATTTCAATCTTCTAATGCATTGATTGAAGTAATTACGTGATTTTGAGTTGAACTTATATGTACCCATGCATGATCCATGATTTTAGACTATGAACCCATGATGAAGCTTATGAACTATATGAACTATGAATTTATGAAGATATGCATGCTTTTATGAAATTGATGTAAATGTTTTAAGGATACTTTGAGAGTAAAGTATCAATGTTGTTGTGAAAGTTTTTCTCGCATATTAATAAGAACATGACTGTGAAAGGATTTCTTGCATAAGGATTCATGAGGTGGAAAGGTTTTCTCACCTAAGTTGAAACAAGTTTTAAGAGCTATTCGAAATGAAATTTATATTGGATTGATTGTTTAATTGTGACTTTCCATGGATGATAATATGAATATGACTACTGACTATTTCGTGGGATTTTTACATAGTACCGAGCAGGCTTTTGGGATGAAGGTTTTTTTTTAGCATCCATGGACCTTTAGTAACAATCCCTAAAGTCCCATAACTATGTGCAACCATAGGATTGTCTCAGATAAGTATTAACTATGGGATCCACTTTAGCTTAGACTCATGGTTCTTACCTTGGCAAGTAAGGACATGTCTTTTCGTTGTGGGATAGACATCAGATTCCATGTATGAGCTTACATGGTCTATGTCGGTTAATGGTACACTTCCCGTAATAATGAACTAAGCTACTTTGAAGTTATTTCACAAAGTGTTTTAAACATGCTAAGCTTGCATTTACCAATGGTAACCTTATTCAACTGACGTTAGTCTATGCACATACAAAGTTAACCATCTTTATTTCGAACAAACAAAACTGGGGCACCACATACAGAGATACTTGGTTGGATGAAACCCTTATCCAAAAAATCTTTCAATTAATCCTTTAATTCCTTAAGTTCTGTCAGAGCCATTTCGTAAGAAGGAATAGAGATAGATTGTGTATGAAGGTTAATACTGAAGTTTATTTCCCTTTCGGAAGGAATACCAGGTAGATCATCAGGAAACACTTCTGAAAACTCATTAACAACAGAGACTGACTCAAGAGTATGGGTTTTGGAATCCATATCCCTCACCCTAACTAGATGGTATAAGAAACCCTTAGAAATCATCTTTTAGCTTTAAGAGAAGAAGCAAATTGACTCTTAGGCATAGAATTTCCCCCTTTGTACTCTAGGATAGCTCATTTGGAAACTGGAATTTGATGGGTTCTACAATCAATAGAAGCATAACAAGAATGCAACAAATCCATGCCAATAATAAAATCAAAATCTACCATATCAAGCTCTACAAGATCAACGTGACTGACTCTATGGGGTAAGGAGATGGGACATTTTCTATGGACTCTTTTAGCCACAATAGATTCACCAATAAGAGTAGAGATAGAAAACGGGTCTAACAACACATCCGGAAGAATATCAAACCTCATAACCACATATGCCGTCACAAAAGACAATGTAGCACCGGGATCAAGCAAAGAATAAACATCAAGATGAAAGACTTTCAACATACCGGTTGGAACATTGGGACAACCCTCATGTTCATGACGGCATAAAACCTACTTTGCTTCTGACTCCCACTAAAACCGAACGAAGAATTAGGTTGAGCCCGTCGATGATTATCTCTTTCATTCTTAGCAACTAAGGGACAATCCCTTATCTTATGATCTATCTTTCCACAACCAAAACATGCATTAGAATATGCTAGACATCTGCCCTCATGCTTCATTCCACATTTAGCACAAGTCGACAATGAAGATCCATTACCATTTTCTCCTTGATTCGTAGGGTTAGACACACTATATTTGTTGAACCTAGGAGGAGCATTAGAGGAGACTTGACCAGAAAACCTTTGTCAGAACTTAGAACAACCATGTCCATCGGACCTTGAATGTGAAAACTCACCATCACCGGTCCTTGCCTTCTTTGTCTCCCTAGATCTTTCCTTAAGTTTCTATTCTTCTATTCATTGAGAATGCATCATTAGATGAGAAATTTCCATATCAATGATGAGCATGGCAGTACGACATTCCTTGACTACCATCTCGAACACTCCCAAAACAAATTTACTCATCCTTGCCGTAAGATCGACAACCATAGTAGGAGCATACCTATACAATTGTGTGAACTTCAAAGAATATTCCTTCGCACTCATGTTTTCTTGGCTGAGGTTAATGAATTCAAGTACCTTTGACACCTTCCTCTCAAGGGGAAAGAACCTATCAAAGAAAGCAACCTTAAATTTTCCCAATCAAGATCACCCGAATCAACCGGCCTCTCTTCCTTCCATTGGTTTAACAAAACTTGAGAAACACCCTTCGGATGATAAACGATCAATTTTGCCTTCTCCACCGGCATTACTCCCATGATCATCAACACCTTGTACACTTCATCAATAAACTTTTGAGGATCTTCCTCAACCTAGGAACCATTAAACTTCGGAGGATTCATTACAGTGAAGTCCCTCACTATAGATGTTGTCATACCCCAAATTGGGTTCATGGGGACAACAACTTCCCTATTGTCTTGAGCCATCGTGTCTTGGTCCAATACTTGAAAAGTGACCCTAAACTTTTCATTACTCACTTGTTCGGCCAAATGATTGACCGGAACTTGAGGAGCTTGAGGAAGAGCTTCTCGTTCCATATTTTCATTCGCATTCCTCCTACTGTATGCTCTTCGAGGGGCCATATACTAAAAAATATCAGATAGAAATTAGGAGAGAAGGACACATATAATTACACTCTATCGCACCACTTTAGTGTAATGAAAGAAGTGGAGTTTCCTAATCATCTTATAGCTTCTTATTCATAAATGTAGCATGCTTCACACTCTGAATATCAAGTTTGTGACGACCCAAAGTACTCCCTAGACAGGACATGGCGCATAGGACCGCGAAATACCCTACACAAGCCACTTAGCATACATTATACAATATAATAGAGTTGAAGAGTTTAAAATACAATTTATATCATAAAGTGTTTGTTAAAAATGAAACTGAAGTCTAACATAGTCTCAAAGTCATCTAGTATATCAAGATGATTGGGACATAACCCATACATAACATATAATACGGAAATGTAAAGATAATAAGCAATAAAGGGTTCGGTCCTTGGAACATACGAACTCAACAATCTTCACAAGCTACTAAGTCTAACAGTAGCCATGAGGATTTGGAATTAGAGTGCCAGACCCTATATTTGGGAAACAATGTAGACAAGAGTATGCGTTAGTACAAAGAATGTACCAAGTATGATAGCAATGTATAAGAGTTATGAAAACATTCTAAAAGGACTTTTCATGATATGCAATGACCAAGTTAAAACATAAGATAAGAGGCTAGAACCATAACCTTGATCATGGTCGATGCAAGTAAAAAGCGTATTTCAACACATGTGAGATACTTTTAGAAGTAACCTTAGCTCATTATTATTGTAGGGAATAGTGTTAACCAACATATAGTCCATGTGAGCTATAACATGGAATCCGATGTCTATTTCATACCTAAAAGAAATGTCCTCACTTGCCAAAGTAATAACCATAAGCTTATAGCTTAAGTGGACCCACTAGTTAATATCAATATAAGACAAACCTATGGTGGCACATAGTTTATGGGACATTGGTAATCGCCTCTTCTCCACTCGGTGCTAAGCATAAATCCCATGAAAAAGTCACTAGTCTTTACTTGTCGTATTATTATGAGACATGGGTAATCGCCACTTGTCTTATCGTCCATGGAAGGCACATCAAGTAGACAATCCAAGCTAGGTTCATTTGAATGGCTCCTAAATCCTGATTCAAATTTTAGTTGACAAAACCTTTCAACTCTAAGAATCATTTATGTGAGAAAATCCTTACACATTTATGTATTGAGTAGTATGTGACAAATTTTGTCACAACAACAACAACATTAATGCTTTACTCTCAAAGCAACTCAAATCATTTTCATAAATAGCATGCATATGTTCATAAATTCATCTTTCATAGTTGAACACCCATATTGTATCATTATGGTCTTTAAAACATGGGTTATTAATGAGTCCAAAAATTGGACTCATTTAGGGATTTATTTTGATAGAAATAATATCCTCAAATGCTTATTTTATCTCAATATCTGATGAAAACTCTAAGTTTCAGGTATATGAAGTTTGAGTGAAAGCATGGACACTTACGCGCAAAAAGGAACAAAAAGGCTGAAAAGAACAAAGAAACTAAAGCCTGACCTTCGCCAAGCACACTTGGTGAGGCGCCGAAGGGACACACTTTGCCTTTTGTTCCAGCACGTTGAGCCTTGAAGGAAGAGGATCCACTCGGCGGAGAAAGGAGCAGTCGGCGCTACACCGAATAGTTCCACGAAGCAGTGCTATACCGCCCAATGGTCCAGGACATGAAGATGGTCAAGCCAAGCACAGAAGGCGATGAATCAAACAATGGGCGAATCGTCGAGTCGATCGGCGATTCCCACTAACCTCATCGAATGATCCGCTGCAACACTAAATCTGAAAACTATAAATACTACCCTTAGTTATTATTTTTAAGGGTCCGAACATTATTAAATTTTTTACCTTAGAATACTATTTTTCTCTCTATTTTTACTCCAAGTTTGTAAGAGTTTAAAGAGTTGAAGAAGAAGAGGGCTTCATCTCTTTCAATTTGGAAGTGGGTCTCTTGGATTCTTCAATATTTGCTTAAATCAAGACTTATTTCTCTATACCCATTTCATTTCAACATCATTGAAGGTATAAATTTCTATTTCTTGATGTGTGGCTAAAAACCCCCATTCTTGGGGTGTGATTTAGCAAATATGTGTTGATATTATTGTTGGGTCTTGTTTGCTGATTGGTTAGATGTATTTTAATGGTGATTTCACCTAGTGGTTGTGGTTTAATTTAATGGGT
>JAJOOS010017809.1:0-21245 GCA_029582725.1 Solanum chiquidenum | reverse complement strand
CGACGGATGTACAGTACGGACCGTAGATCGATCTACGGTCCGTCAATACCCCTCCGTAGCTCCACACTTAGAATCTTCAAAATTAGGTACTGGAACCCTCGCAGTATCTATCTACGGATCAACAGTACAGTCCGTAGATCCATCTACGGACCGTCAATGGGCACCGTGGTTCCACACTTGGTCAGATTTCCCTGATTTGTCTCCATGCCTTGGCTATTGATCTACGACCACGATCTACAGAGCGTCAATAGACCTACGGTCCGTAGATCATCTCCGTAGATGCCCTTTTCTGCATTTCTTTCAGCTGTCTCTTTAATTCCGCGCCTGAACATCTCTCCTGCAAAACATGATAAAGACACATAAAAACCCATAAAAAAAGGCCCTAGACACACACAACTTGTAAGTGAATTGTATTAGAAATACCGTAAACTCACGGTATATCAATCTGCACAACTCGGTGATCAACACCGAAGATAGGAGTGAGGTCTGGCTTTGTTTTTCCCTCATGGCCATCTCCTGCTTGATCACCAACCCCAAATTCAGTTTCTAGCGATCAATAATAGACCCTAGACAGGCATTTGGCTTCTTTTTCTTTCCCTTTGGCACTAACTCTCTGTAGTTTTAATAGAACTCCTGGACCCAAGTAGAAAGGTAGGGGACTCGGGGTTTTATAAACACCTCAAACTTGTGGAACTTGATAGTGCTCCACACCTCTGGGTAATTGTCCACCACACCGTTAGTAGATAATATCTTATCTTCCAGAATGGTCCTCAAACTCTCTCCCTTTATTCGGTTGAGTTATCGGGGAGGTGACCCTAAACTAGTGGTGTTGGGATCATTGTCTATGTTGTAGGATGACCTGGATATTTGGGATGAGGAATAGGTGTCGGAGGCATCATGATCCTAGATGGATCATTTAATGATTTTGAGCGTAGCTCCTTTCTCCTAGCTTGTAACAAATGGTCATCACCTGGCTTAGAGTGAGAAATTGTAGAATCCTCATCTAACTGACTCTCACTGCCAAAGCTAGTGAGGTGTGTGGCATACACCCACTCACTGTTGGAGCTCTCCTCCACTGGTGTCAAATCTATGGGCGCTTTGCCCTTGCCTTTAGCTTTCTTTGGAGGTAGTTTTGTAGCCTCTTCTTGGGAAGCAGTTGGTTCCTCAGCGATTGTAATTCCCCGTGCTCGCGTTCAGGGTGGTATGTCTCTACCAACTACTTTTGGTCTGGCCATGCCTGCAAAACAATGTGAAAAATGTTAGAAAAAGTCAAGAAAAGTTCCAAAAAACGAATTGCAGAACACTCGACGAACCGATCAGCGAGTTACCGAACCACTTTGGCGAGCCAAGTCGGGATTGCTGAAAGTTCCAGAACAAAAATGTCCAAAAATCAAAGATGGTCAGCGATGTCCAAGGCCATTGGGTGACCGCGGAAACCAATCGGTGAACTAGAAGTAGCTCATCGAAAGTTATAGAACAATTATGGGAATTAGGGGCGTAGAAGGGCGATCAGAAGGTACTTTCGGCGAGTCGCCAAGTGAACTTGGTGAGCACAAGGGTATCACCGAAAGTTACAGAACACAAACTCAACATTTAGAAAAATAAAGTGCGATCTAGGGGAAGTTCGGTGAATTGCCGAACCACTCGGTGAGCTAGACCTTGCTCGCCAAATGTCCCAACGTGCCAATTTTACACCTCGTACTTCAAAATCAAGCCCACAACCCATAAAAACGAAATTAAACACCAAAAACATGCAATTAAGACCAGAGCCATATGACCCATGCCCTCGAGGTACTTAGACTTCCCTTAATTTGGCCGCAATTGACCAATTGATGTCTTTTGCCCTTAAGAATACGTCAATCGCTCTATCGTCGAGCAAAATTTGAGGTTACTCAGAGTTCCCCTAGATAGACCCATGACATTTACAACACAATCCAACAATTTTAATCAGCTAAAGGCACAAAAATTAACAATTTATGACCAATTAATTTCGTATTCACTTAAGAACGGGCAAACCAACTATCACGCGATAGATCAATCAACTACACACACAAATGTCAACAACAAAACAATGATTTCATTTTATTTTAACCACTATTTAATTTGGGGTTCGGAAAACCAACATTTAATACCAAAAGTTGAAAAGCTAGGAAGTAATGAATTCCGAAAATCTGCCTCGAGCAAAGTTCCCAAGTAAAACAAAAATGAAAGTACGAAAATATGAAAGATATTGTATCGGATGCGAGAGTGAGGAAGTTAAAAAGTAGGAAAGTGAAAGGATTTTTGAAATTTAAACCGTTTGCCCTTTTAAAACTTTTCAGTTCGCGCACCAATCGGCAAAGTAAGTCACGTCCACTAACTTACTCGGTGATTCATCGAGTAGTTATTTGGCTCGCTGAGTCTTACAGAACTTCCCAGCAATTTGGAGGTTCAAACGGCAGTCAAAGTCGGGCTCACCGACCTTTTAAGTGTGTCGCCGACTGAGTTTTTGTCCCACCGAGTTTTACACAATCCCCCATCAAGCTGGGTTGTTCAAATGGCGGTCCAAATCGGGCATGCCCATATGTTTGGTGTGTCACCGATCGGACTTTTAGCTCTCCTATTACCCATTTTCCAACACTTTCAACTTTTCAACCTACAAAATCAACACCTGTAATTCAAAACAAAAAATTAAAAGCATCAAAAACTTGGGTTTCCTCCCAAGAAGTGCCTTATTTAATGTCGTGGCACGATAGAGATACCAATTCAAACTTCATTTTTGGGATTGGCCATTGTATCACTAAGTGAGAAGTCAACGTCTGATTGAGAGTTGAGACGTCCTCCTTCATCTCTTTCAACACTTTGTCCGACCCTTCTCTGTTGAGAATGCGTGCAAGCATGTCTTCCGTATGGAAATTCTTCGGGTCATCTCTTTTCTCTTTAGGCTTCTGGCGTTCATGAGGTGGGACATATCTTTCCTTGTCACCATCCCTTTCCTTCCAAATAGCATTACGATCACGCCATTCTCTCTCACGGTCTCTCCATCCATCATCTCAAATTTCCACCCGACCTTGGATAGTTTTGACGAAAACCTCCTCCTTGATTTGCAAGGAAGTTTACCTCCTCACTATACAACGCTTCATTGGGGTTCACTCCACGATTACCAACAACATTTACACTCCTCAACCCACTACCCATCACATTTTTCGACAAGATATCCAGCTGGGTCATCATTTTGGCCATGTTTTTGTCTCTCTCTTGGTCCTTCTCGATCTGCTCTTTTGTCATTCTAAAGGTGAAAGGAGACACTTCTCATGAGTATACCATTGTAGCACCACAAAAACAATACCCAGAATTTTTTTACAAAAAACTACCTGAAGTAGTGAACCACAACAGCATTCACGGACCGTGATAGGGTCCACGGTCTATTGACCTTCCCGTGGTCACGACTTGCAGGTCACCAGGCCTAGACGTCAGAGCACGGGCACCTTCACGGTCCATAGCCTTGACAACGAGTCGTGGTGGTGTATGTGACGTCTAGGCAGTAGCCTCCCTACCCTAGCCCTCAGACACCCCTCGCCCAAGTAAGGACCACGGGGACCTTCACGGTTCGTGGTCCTGAAGACGGGTCATGGGGGGGTCGGTGAAGCCTAACTAGTAGCCCCTTAAATCCTGAGACACCAGACCTCAGCCTAAGTGAGGACCATGAGGACCTTTACGATCCGTGGTCCCTCACATGGTCTTTGGTAAGGCTCGTGAGACAGACCTTCAGCTCAGTAGTCACCAAGTGAAGACCACGATCCACTTCACCGTCCGTGGTCTCTTTCACAGTCCGTGAAGGTGGCCGTGGTCAGCCCCGTCAGCAGTTTTAGTCAGGAGTCTCTTTTGGTCTTTTCCTATTTCGTTGGACCCCTAAACTACATCATTTTAACCCTAAACTATGTGGTTTTGATTAGTCTTAGCGTAGAAACATAACTACAACTTACCTAAGTCAAATCTTTCATCGAAACTTAGAAAATTAGAAGAGAGAGAGGATAAAGAGGCGAGCAACCCTAGTTCAAGAACACAACAAGATTCCATCAGTTCCAGCCCCGAAATCAAAAGATTTATCTGTGGAATTCGTCACCAAGTATGTGGGATTTCACTACTGGGTTCCTTTCACCCATTAGGTCCCTAGAATTCAGTCAGATTCTTGATTCCCTATTATTAACTAAACCTAGGGTTTCTAGAACTTCAGTAGATTATCATGAATTAGTTATTTATATGTTCCAAATAAGATTATCATTTTATTACTTTTTTCTTGCATGAATTTCAGAACCCTAGCTTGGTAGTTCTTTAGTTCTTGAATTACACATACTAGGTCAGATATTTCAGTATTTCAAATATACATGCCTCAGTTTTTGAATGCATTACTTTCAGTATATTAATGTGCATTCTCAGTTTGCATGTCAGTTTTGAGCTATCCAATATAATACAGAAATTCAGTCATAATGAGTTAATAATTAAATATATTGGGAGGAGCATAATACCGAGTTGGACTATGGTCTGTCACCCATATAGTCCCAGAACTACGAGCCACGTAGGTTGTAAGTCCCCTCGATGGGCATCATTTTAGTGATCACGCCAGCATGCCTCTACAACTTTGGTCGGGTGTATTGGGTCCTCTCGATGGGGCGTATACATCGGACTCCACATTTAGCTCACGTGATTTTATTATCGGTTATTAGTAGCTCCCACAGTTCAGTCAGACTCTATTGCATTGACCAAATATTAGTATAGTCAATAGTCAGTCTCAGCATGTTATCATTTGGTCATTACATTCAGTTAGCTCAGTATTCAGTATCTATATCATGTTCAGGTTATTTTCTTTCTTTATTACTTGTTCAGTTATATGTTTATTTCATTTTTACTCTATCCTGCATGCTCAGTACCTTTCAAGTACTGACGTATACTTTGCGCTACATCTTCTCGTGATGTAGGTTCAGGTTCTCAGCATCCAGATCACGCTTAGATTGGTTCCTGATCTTCAGTTCAACAGCATCAGTGGTCAGTTTAGAGGCTTATTTTTAGACATAGTTAGATTCAGCTTAGTATTTCGAGTTTGATATTTCTTTGTATTGAAGCTCTCATATTTGATATATTTAATTTTAGTATATGGGTATTCCCCATCATTTCAAATTTACTTATGATTAGCTTCCGTATTAGTTTTATTTCTTAGTTTATCTTTAGTATGCTCGTGATTATGCCAGTAGGGTTAGCTTGGGGTCACTTGTGATCCTAGGTACTGTGTCTGCATCTCGGGGGTAGCTCAGGGAGTTATAAACTTGGTATCAGAGTACTAGATTTAAGTGTCCTAGGATGTCTGAAAAGCCGCACTAGGTAGAGTCCTTTTCATGGGTGTGTAGTGTGCACCACATCTAATGAGAGGGTGGCTACGATGTGTTTTAGAAAAAATCTTCATTTTCTTGTTACTCTTATCGTGTGTAAGGTATGATCTAATTCCGTTCTAACCCGATGTTCTACGTTTCAGTGATCATGCCTCCTTGTAGAGCTAACGCCAGGAATGCGAATGCCAGGAATGCAAACGCAACTCTTCCTGTCCCAGATCAAGAAGTATCAAATGCAGAGTTCTGGAACGCCATTCAGATGTTGGCTCATAGTGTTGCCAACCAGAACAATCAGCGGGTTCCAGTTCAGGCAAATAATAATGTTGGGTCAGCTGCAGCCAGAGTGCGAGATTTTGTTGGGATGAATCCGCCAGAGTTCTTAGGATCGCAGATTGGTGAGGATCTGGTAAACTTCAATTATGAGGTCAAGAAGATCTTTGAAGTGATGCAGGTAACTGGGAATGATTGGGTTGAATTAGCATCTTACCAACTCAAGGATGTGGCTCATATATGGTATACTCAGTGGAAAGAGAACAGGGGTACATATGAAACTCCTATCATTTGGGATTGTTTTAGTGACATTTTTCTGGATAGGTTTTTCCCAAGAGAGCTAAGGGAGGCAAAAGCTCAGGAATTTATGAACTTAAGGCAAGGTAGCATGATAGTCCAAGAGTATGGGCTCAAGTTTACCCAACTCTCCAGGTATGCTCCTCACATGATTGCTGATTCTAAGGCTCAGATGAATAAGTTTCTATATGGGATGACAAACTTGGTGAAGACAGAGTGTAGGATTGTCATGCTGCTAAAAAATTTGAGCATCTCTAGGCTTATGACTCATGCTCAGCAGGTTGAGGGAGATAAGCTTAGGGAAAATGCCAAGGAGAAAAAGAAGGCTAGGACTGGCAACTACAACTATTCTCAACAGAAATCGGGTGGTCGAAATTGCTCGCAGGGCCTGAAGAAATTTTCAGCTCCAGCATCTTCATCAGCTAGTGTTCCGTCCTCCAAATTCAGACAAAATCAGAAGGGTAGGGCATCAGGCTCTAAGTCTCAGGGAAGTGTTTCAGGTACCAAAACCTACCCAACTTGCCCTAAGTGTGGTAAGAACCATACGGGCGAGTACCTCGCAAGATAGGAAGGATGCTTTGGATATGGTCAGTCTGGTCACAGGTTAAGGGATTGTCCTTCTAAACAAGGTTAAAGAGGTAATGGTAGATCTCATTCTACAACTTCAGCAGCGCCAGCAAGTCGCCTGACTCAACAGGGTAACTCATCTGGTACAGGTGGAAAACAGCGCCAAAACATGCTTTATGCTCTTCAGGCTAGCCAAGATCAAGATGATTCTCCTGATGTAGTCACTGGTACGTTACGAGTCTTTGATCTCGCATGCTTTGTTAGATACAGGGGCTACTCTTTCCTTTGTTAATCCTTATATAGCAGTTAAGTTTGATGTTAGCCCAGAAACTCTCTCAGAACCTTTCTCAGTCTCTATTCCAGTCGGTGATCCAATTATAGCTAGACGGGTATACAGAAATTGCCCTGTCACAGTCTCTCAGAAAGTCACCTCAGCAGATCTTGTAGAGTTAGAAATGGTAGACTTCGATGTCATTCTAGGCATGGATTGGTTACATTTCTGTTATGCCTTAGTCGATTGTTGAACTAGGAATGTTCATTTTCATTTTCTAGACGAACCAATCTTATAATGGAAGAGTAGTAGCTTAGAGCCTATGGGTCGATTCATTTCTTACCTTAAGGCCAAAAGATGATATCTAAGGGTTATCTCTATATTCTAGTTCGGGTTAAGCATTCAAGCTCTGAAACCCCAACTCTTGAGTCAATTCCTGTAGTTAATGAGTTTCCAGAAGTGTTTCCAGAAGATCTTCCCGGACTTCCTCCCAAAAGGGAAATCGACTTTTGAATTGATCTCCTTCCAGATACCCAAACTATTTCTATTTTTCCTTATAGAATGGCTCTAGCTGAGATTAAGGAATTGAAAGAGTAGTTGAAAGACCTTCTAGATAAGGGCTTCATCAGACCTAGTGTAACACCCCGTATCTCTAATGACCTAAGCTAGAGCCTAACGTATATTTTAATAGCCTTATGGAGTCTAAATGTATGGTTCAAGTCCTAAAATGAACTCCCTAACCTAGTACTAGGGTTTTAGTGTCTAAACAATGAGGTAAGGCCCCCCCCAAGGACCTCCGAAGGGTCCTTGGTGAGAACCAAAGAAGTGACCAAAAAGATGTCAAAAACCAGCTTGGTCTACAAAGGCCACTTACGTACCGTAGGTGGACTTACGCTCCGTAGGTGGGGGATCGTAAGTCGAGACTTAGTCTCCACAAATTCTCCCCTAAACTCCCTAACCTCAGACCCAAACCACGGGCATGCAGTACGGTCCGTAGACCGACTTACGGCCTATGGATTGGTCTCGTAAGTCAAGACTTAGTCTCCTCATGATGGCTTAGCAGGAAGCCCCTCAGCCTCCAATGATGGACGACCACTTACGGACCGTCACTCAACCTACAGACCGTAGATTGGTCTCGTAGGTTGAGACTTAGTCTCCCCAGCACATGGCTGGATTTCACCCTCTCTGAACCAAACGACGATCCCACTAGTATGGTCCCTCACTCAACTTCTATACCGTAGGTCGGGGTCTCGTAAGTGAGGTTCTTCAGGGACTGATTCACACCGCTTAAGTTAAACGTTTCCAATTAATTCCTAATTAATTAATTAAGGGTTGGGACGGTTATTATTGGTTATATTAGGTATATTAATGTATTTTTAACCATTAAAAAAAGTATATTACCCTCATAACTCACAACATAAAATCAAACCCACTTCCCCCCAAAACTTTCTCTCTCTATAGTTCTCCCATTGAAGAACAAGGAAGAAGCTCAAATCTAGGGTTCAAGCTCCAAGGTTTTCACTCCAATATCGTGAATTAACATCAATTAAGGTATGAGGACCTTCATTCATGGAATATCTTTCTCCATGAAGTCCTTTCAACTCTATTTTCGAAATGGGTTTTGATGTACCAAAACTAGGGTTTTGATTCTAGCCATAGGTTCTTCCTTAAATAGATTTTACTATGTTAGATGCACTGTATTGTTGATGAATTGATGTTTAATGATGATTTATATTGTCAAATTCCCTTGAACCCATGTGTTACCCCCATGACCCCAATTTCAAGTATTATGATGGGTTTGATCATTCAAGATGATTATTATGAATTATTTTTATGTTCAATTAGCTATTGAATCTTGTTTATTCATGCTTAGCGGATTAATTCTAAGTATGATTGTGAGACTTGATTCCTGACCCATGAAAGGGTAAATATGAAGTATTTTTCATGATTGATGAATTGTGATTTATTTGTTAAGTGATGGAGTTATATCAGGTGAATTGTTGGGTTGATGCAATATCCCCTCTCTCCCTATACCCTTATGCTTCATTGATTTATGAATTATCAAAGTTATGATTATGTTGTGATTGTAGTGTTGGTTGAAAGGTCATTTTCATGTGAACACTACAATTATGTATGAAGGGTTCACTCTTATGTTGATGATTCAATTGTTGAAAGGAAGTTCTGACTTTATGAATGTATGAGCTTTATGATATTATGTTGGGTTGAAAACTTGACGCATTCTTCAATGAACCTAAATCTAAGTAAAGGCTTAATGTGACGTTACAAGGTAATTATACTTAACACCTAGTGGATATGTAAATGAGATGGAAGCTTCTACGTTTAGCAAGTTCGGCCTCCCATTTATGTTGTCTCATGGGATGGGTACCTTATACGCTAGCAAGTCTGGGTTCCTTTAGCAATCCCCATATCCCATAACTACGTGCCCCCATAGGTATTATCATAGTGGATCCACCTAGATAGCTATTCATGTAGTTCTACCTTGGCAAGTAGAACACCTTTTTTCAGTGTGGGGCTATATGACATCGGATTCTATGTAGCTCTCATGGTCTATGTTGGTTGTGGTTATTCTTCCCTAAATGATAAGATACTGAACAAGACTAGGACTATACTATGACTTCTTGGCTAGCTTACTTAGTGGGAGTGGGGGTATGGGACTTCACTTCTACATTGCACAAGTAGACTAAATGGGAGGTTATGGGGTAGTTCCTCTATGACATGATGAAGATTTGAATGAATGTATGTATGATGGAATGGTTAGTTGATATGAATGACTTTCCTTATGTTCAACTCATGTATATGAATAAATTCTTGATGATAACTATTGTTTATGGAAAGGTCTAAAGATGATATGTATGGCCAAAGTAGCTTCAAAGGGATATTTGAGTATGGTTAGTATTATGGGATGCAAACTATACATTTAACCAAGTGTTCCTAAGGGGTTGCTAAGGTTTTGTAAATTACTATGTTATGAGTTCTATTATACTTATGGCTTGACTTTTGATATGGAAGTATATATGGGTGTCCAAATGTGGTAAATGCATACTTTTCAACAAAATGTCATTTTTATCATATAATGGTTTTTATGCATGTTTCCATACTTAGTACTTATTGTGCTAACCCCTTTCTTCTACAACTACATGAGTGTAGGTTCCGGCTAGGCAACTTGTACTCTCTACTTTGAAGAAGACTTGAACTCTACTTCTCCAAGACTTATGGTAGGTCCTCAAGATTCGAGGACAAAGCATTGATGCCATTTGATGTTTCTTTCTTGTTGTAATAAACTCTCTAGAATTTCTATGTACTTCTTTCTATGAGACTACTATGTCTTAGGGCTATTGACCCTATTTGAGATTCTCTATGGTATTTCTATGTTTAGATGGTTAATGAGACTATGTCTAGAATTCTTATGATTTTCTATATGAAAAGTGAAGTTGAACTTCGATTGTAAAGTTTTAAGTTTTTCGCATTATTTCTATCTCTTATGTAATGATGATGCTATGGGCTTGTATGAGACCCCTTCGGGATCAAGTACGCTATGTTACGACTTGGGGGTGCTCTCGGGTCGTGTCAAATATGGTATCAGAGTATAAGGTTTTGGGAATGATTATTAGGTCGATGTCTCATGAAATACATCGAATAGAGTCTTGTTCATGAGTGTGAAGCGCGCCACACCTATGAATAAGAGGCTATAAGATGATTGGGAACTTTTCCCTTCTTTTATTACTCTTTGATCGTGCTTGGAGTGTTGACTCTATGAAGTCCTTTTTCCTTAACCCTTATCTTGTGATGATAGGAAATGAATACAAGAAGGGCAAACATAAGAAGAAGGGTTGAAAGAATGGTGAATGAGGGTGCTCCTCCCCATGTCCTCAAGATCAGCAAGGGCCTCAAGTTCCTCAAGTTCCTAATGATGAAGGGACTATGTCTAATATGAAAATTAGGTCGGCTCTCCAAACATTGGCTCAAGCCATGACTACTCAAGTCCAAACTATGACGGCTCATGCAAATCAGGAAGTTGAGCCCCGTGCTAATCCACATGTGAGCAGCATTTCCTCAAGGTTGAGAGATTTCACTAGGATGAACCCTCTTATGTTCTTTGGTTCTAAGGTGAATGAAGACCCACAAGAGTTTGTAGAGGGGATCTATAAGATAGTGGATTCTATGGGGGTAACTTCCATTGAAAAGGCAGAATTGGCTGGGTATCATTTGAAAGATGTGGCTCAAGTGTGGTATACATAATGGAAGGACAATAGGCCCATAAGGGCGGGTCCCATAAGTTGAGAGGTTTTCAAGCAAGCATTTTTTGACATGTTCTTTCCCCGGGAGAAGAGGGAAGCCAAGGTTGAGGAGTTGATCAACCTCCGTCAAGGGGGAATGAGTGTGCAAGAATACTCATTGAAGTTTACTAAGTTGTCCAAATAATCCCCATCTTTGGTGGCAAATCCTAGAAATGAAATGAGCCGATTTGTGACGGGAGTGTCCGATTCTATTGAGGAAGAATGTCGTGTGGCTATGCTTCATAACAACGTGGACATTTCACTTCTAATGGTTTATGCTCAACAAGTTGAGGAATCAAGGCTAAGGAAGAAAAGTAAGGAGGTGAAAAGGACAAGGTCGGATGATGGTAACTTTTCTAAGGGCAAGTTTGAGGGTCAAAGTGGACGAAGGTTTAAGAAGAGGTTTTCAAACCAAAGTTTTTCCAATGCTCCACTACCCAAGAAAGATAAGGTATCTCTTCCTAGGACACCGAGAGGTAATTGTGGTGGATCTTCCATGGAGAAGCCTACTTGTGCCAAATGTGGAAAAAAAAAACATGATGGTAAATGTCTTGCTGGTACGGGTGCGTGCTATGGTTGTGGTAAGAGTGGCCACCAAATGAGAGTTTGTCCTATGCTAAAGGTTCAAGGAAGAGAGGGCAAGCAAACCCCTCCAAGTGGTTCCAATTCCGATGCTCCCAAGAAGAATCGCTTTTATGCTCTCCAAACTAGAGGTGAACAAGAAATATCACCGGATGTTGTTACGGGTATGTTGCAAGTGTTTTCAATTGATATTTAGGCATTATTAGACCCCGGTGCCACATTGTCATTTGTTACACCTTTTGCGGCCATGAAATTTTATATGCTCCCCGAAATATTAGAAGAACCTTTTTCGGTGTCTACCCCGGTTGGTGACTCGGTTGTAGCTAAACGAGTGTATAGGAGTTGTCCTATTTAATTATCTCATAAAGTAACTTTAGTTAATTTGGTTGAATTAGACATGCTTGATTTTGATGTAATATTAGGCATGAATTGGTTGCATGCTTGTTTTGCTTCCTTTGATTGTAGAACTCAGGTAGTAAGGTTTCAATTTCCAAATGAACCTATTTTAGAGTGGAAAGGGGGAAATTCAATTCCTAGAGGTCAATTTGTGTCATGCATAAAAGCTAGGAAAATGATTTACAAGGGGTGCATGTATCACATTGTTAGGGTTTTGGATGTTGAATCCAATGTCCCTTCCTTAGAGTCGGTACCCATAGTGAGCGAATTTCTGGAAGTCTTTCCTAATGACTTGCCCGGCATTCCTCCCGAACGGGAAATGGACTTTGGCATTGATCTTTTTCCGGATACACAACCCATATCTATTCCTCCTTATAGAATGGCTCCGGCCGAATTGAAAGAGTTGAAGACTCAACTCAAAGACTTGCATGACAAGGGTTTTATTCAACCAAGCATATCTCCATGGGGTGCACTGGTTTTGTTTGTGAAAAAAAATATGGGTCTCTTCGGATGTGAATTGATTATTGTCAATTGAACAAGGTAACCATTAAGAACAAGTACCCACTTCCTAGAATTGATGATTTGTTTGACCAACTCCAAGGGGCCAACTATTTCTCCAAAATAGACCTTCGTTCGGGATATCACCAACTTAGGGTGAGAGGATTTGACATTCCTAAAATGGCTTTCCGAACTAGGTATGGGCACTATGAGTTCCTTGTGATGTCATTTGGTCTAACGAATGCCCCGGAGGCTTTTTTTAACCTTATGAATAGGGTTTTCTGGAATTATCTAGATATGTTCATCATTGTGTTTATAGACGATATCTTGATTTATTCTAAGAATGAGAGTGACCATATGAACCATTTGAGAGTGGTGTTGCAAGTCCTCAAGGATAACCAATTGTATGCTAAGTTTAGCAAATGTGAGTTTTGGCTTAAGTCGGTAGCTTTGCTTGGGCACATTGTGTCTAGTATGGGTATCAAGGTTGATCCGAAGAAAATGGAGGCGGTCAAAGGTTGGCCTAGGCCTCTAACTCCTACCGACATTAGAAGCTTCTTAGGATTGGCTGGATACTATAGAAGATTTATTGACGGTTTCTCCTCAATTGCATCTTCATTGACAGTCTTAACCCAAAAGAAGGCCAAATTTGTGTGGTCGGAGGCTTGTGAAAAGAGCTTCCAAGAATTGTAGGATAAACTCACTTCCGCTCCGGTGTTGACATTACCGGAGGGAACCGATGGGTTCGTGGTTTATTGTGATTCTTCTCAAGTAGGACTCGGTTGTGTTCTCATGCAACATGGGAAGGTAATTGCTTATGCGTCTAGACAACTCAAAATTCATGAAAAGAATTATCCAACACATGATCTAGAATTGGCGACGGTAGTGTTTGCTTTGAAAATATGGAGACATTACCTTTACGAGGTCCATGTGGATGTATTCACGGACCACAAGAGTTTCCAATATGTCTTTAGCCAAAGAGAGTTGAACCTCCGTCAAAGAAGATGGTTGGAATTGTTAAAGGACTATGATATGAGTGTCATCTACCACCCCAGTAAAGTTAATGTGGTAGCGGATGCCCTTAGTAGATTGTCTATGGGAAGTGTGTCTCATGTAGGGGATGAAAAGAAGGAACTGGTTCGGGATGTGCATAGATTGGCTCGGTTGGGTGTCCAACTAGTAGATTCCACTAAGGGTGGTTTCATGGTTCATCATAGTTCTGAGTCATCTTTTGTGGTTGATGTGAAGTCTAAGCAACATCTTAACCCTATAATGATGGAGTTGAAAGAGTCGGTACTCAACAAGTCCGTTGAGGCTTTCTCCCAAGGAGGAGATGGGGTGCTTCGGTACCAAGGTAGGTTATGTGTTCTGGATGTTGATGGCTTACGAGAGAAAATTTTGGAAGAGGCTCATGGTTTGCGATATTCGATTCATCCAGGAGCCACCAAGATGTACCGTGATCTATGGGAAGTCTATTGGTGAAATGGTATGAAGAGGGATATAGCGAGTTTTGTAGCCAACTGTCCAAATTGCCAACAAGTCAAGGCCGAACATATGAAACTGGGAGGCATGTCCCAAAATATTGAAATTCCCAGTTGTAAATGGGAGGATGTGAACATGGATTTTGTAGTGGGTTTGCCTCGTACTAGAAGGCAATTCGATTCCATTTGGGTCATTGTTGATAGGTTGACAAAATCAGCCCACTTTATTCCCGTCAAGACTACATTCTCGACGGAAGACTATGCCAAGCTTTATATATATGAGATAGTGAAGGTTCATGGGGTTCCCTTGTCTATCATTTCAGATCGGGGTGCTCAATTTACTTCACACTTTCGGAAGTCTTTCCAAAAAGGGCTTGGTACTAAGGTCAAGCTTAGCACGGCCTTTCATCCTAAAATGGATAGTCAAGTGGAACGTACCATTCGAACTTTAGAGGATATGTTAAGGGCATGTGTAATTGACTTCAAAGGTAATTGGGATTTTCATCTTCCATTGATAGAGTTCGCCTATAATAATAGCTATCACTCAAGTATTGCTATGGCGCCATTTGAAGCCTTGTATGGTAGGAGGTGTAGATCTTCGGTTGGGTGGTTTGAATTAGGGGAATTTTCTCTAATTGGTCCCGAATTAGTGTATGAGGCCATTGAAAAAGTTTGAATCATTAGAGAGAAGTTGAAGACGACCCAAAGTCGGCAAAAGTCTAATGCCAATATTAGAAGTAGGGATCTAGAATTCGAGGTTGGTGATTGGGTCTACTTAAAAATCTCACCTATGAAGGGTGTGATGAGATTCGGTAAAAAGGGGAAGCTAAGTCCCCGGTATGTGGGCCCATATCAAATCCTGAAGCGCATTGGTAAGGTTGCTTATGAACTAGACTTGCCAAATTAATTGGTTTCAGTTCACCCGGTGTTTCGTGTTTCCATGCTCGAAAAGTGCATCGGTGATCAGATATCCATCCTTCCTTTAGAGGGTTTAGGAGTCGTTGATAAACTCTCCAATGAAGAGGTTTCGGTTGAGATTTTGGACCGACAATTGAAAAGGTTAAGAAACAAAGAAGTAGTTTCGGTTAAGGATTTATGGAGAAATAACCTAGTTGAGGGTGCTACATGGGAGGCCGATGCCGATATGAAGTCCCGCTACCCTCATCTATTTGCTTCTATTTCCGCTCAAGCTTGACGTAAGTGAATTCCTCGAGTTTGGTGTGTTGGAAGTGTTATGTGCTATTTGTATTTCTTATAACTTCCTTTATATGTTTATGTGCTTGTGAGAATTCATGATTTAATTTAAATTGGATTTTCATGGCTTATGAGCTTCTTATGTTTAAATTGCATTTTTATGGTAATGGCATATTTAACTTCATAAGATGTTGTGATTGAACATGCTTAGATGTTCTTTTATGAAATGGCATATTGATTCTTGTTAATTGAATTGAGCTTGTTCAAAAGGGAGAAGGTAGTTCCTCCAAAAATGATATGATATGATGAATTTATGTGCTTGAAGTTGGTGGATGTAATTCCTACTTTCTTACAATGCATTGACCATAATGTGCAAAGGAGTTTGAAAGTTTCGTCCCTTTTTGTGATTGCATAAAGTAAATATTGCACTTGTGAGTCTAGCACATTTTTTATGTTCATGCATGATGGGTTGTTGGCTGGTAGTTTCTAACTTAGTTTGGTGTCTTAGTTGACATTCAGGGACGAATGTTCCCAAGGGGGGGATAATGTAACACCACGTATGTCTAAGCTAGAGCCTAACGTATATTTTAATAGCCTTATGGAGTCTAAACGAATGGTTCAAGTCCTAAAACGAATTCCCTAACCTAATACTAGGATTTTAGTGTCTAAACAATGAGGCAAGGCCCCCCCAAGGACCTCTGAAGGGTCCTTGGTGAGAGCCAACAAAGTCACCAAAAAGCTGTCAAAAACCAGCTTGGTCTACGTAGGCCACCTACGGACCGTAGGTCGACTTACGCTCCGTAGGTGGGGGATCGTAAGTCGACACTTAGTCTCCACAAACTCTCCCCTAAACTCCCTAGCCTCAGACCCAAACCACGGGCATGCAGTACGATCCGTAGACCGACTTATAGCCCGTGGATTGGTCTCGTAGGTCAAGACTTAGTCTACTCACGAGGTCTTTGCAGGAAGCCCCTCAGCCTCAAACGATGGACGACCACTTACAGACCGTCACTCAACCTACGGACCGTAGATTGGTCTCTTAGGTTTATACTTAGTCTCCCCAGCCCATGGCTGGATTTCACCCTCTCTGAACCAAACGACGATCCCACCAGTACGGTCCGTCACTCGACTTACGGACCGTAGGTCGGGGTCTCATAAGTGAGGTTCTTCAGGAACTGATTCACACAGCTTAAGTTAAAAATTTCCAATTAATTCCTAATTAATTAATTAAGGGTTGGGACGGTTATTATTGGTTATATTAGGTATATTATTGTATTTTTAACCATTAAAACAAGTCTATTACCCTCATAACTCACAACACAAAATCAAACCCACTTCCCCCCAAAACTTTCTCTCTCTAGAGTTCTCCCATTGAATAACAAGGAAGAAGCTCAAATCTAGGGTTCAAGCTCCAAGGTTTTCACTCCAATTTCATGGATTAACATCAATTAAGGTATGGGGACCTTCATTCATGGGATGTCTTTCTCCATGAAGTCCTTTCAACTCTATTTTCGAAATGGCTTTTGATGTACCAAAACTAGGGTTTTGATTATAGGCATAGGTTCTTCCTTAAATCGATTTTACTACGTTAGATGCATTGTATTGTTGATGAATTTATGTTTAATGATGATTTATATTGTCAAATTCCCTTGAACCCATGTGTTACCCCCATGACCCCAATTTCAAGTATTATGATGGGTTTGATCATTCAAGATGATTATTATGAATTATTTTTATGTTCAATTAGCTATTGAATCTTGTTTATTCATGCTTAACGGATTAATTCTAAGTATGATTGTGAGACTTGATTCCTGACCCATGAAGGGGTAAATATGAAGTATTGTTCATGATTGATGAAATGTGATTTATTTGTAATGTGATGGAGTTATATTAGGTGAATTGTTGGGTTGATGCAAGATCCCTTCTCTCCCTATACCCTTATGCTTCATTGATGTATGAATTATGAAAGTTATAATTATGTTGTGATTGTAGTGTTGGTTGAAAGTTCATTTTCATGTGAACACTACGATTATGTATGAAGGATTTCACTTTTATGTTGATGATTCAAATGTTAAAAGGAAGTTCTCACTTTATGAATGTATGAGCTTTATGATATTATGTTGGGTTGAAGACTTGAGGCATTCTTCAATGAACCTAAATCTAAGTAAAGGCTTAATGTGACTTTATAAGGGAATTATACTTACCACCGAGTGGATTTGTAAATGAGATGGAGGCTTCTACGTTCAGCAAGTCCGGCATCTCATGTATGTTGTCTCATGGGTTGGGAACCTTATACGCTAGCAAGTCCGGGTTCCTAGTAGCAATCCCCACCCATAACTACGTACCCTCGTAGGTATTAGCTTAGTGGATCCACCTAGATAGCTATTCATGTAGTTCTACCCTTGCAAGTAGAACACCCTTTTTTGGTGTGGGGCTATATGACACCGGATTCCATGTAGCTCTCATGGTCTATGTCAGTTGTGCTTAATTTTCCTTAAATTATAAGATAACGAACAAGACTAGGACTATACTATGACTTCTTGGCTAGCTTACTTAGTGGGAGTGGGGGTATGGGACTTCACTTCTACATTGCACAAATAGACTAAATGGGAGGTTATGGGGTAGTTCCTCTATGACATGATGAAGATATGAATGAATGTATGTATGATGGAATGGTTAGTTGATACGAATGACTTTCCTTATGTTCAGCTCATGTATATGAATAAACTCTTGATGATAACTATTGTTTATGGAAAGGTCTAAAGATGATATGTATGGCCAAAGTAGCTTCAAAGGGGTATTTGAGTATGGTTAGTATTATGGGATGCTAACTATACATTGCACCAAGTGTTCCTAAGGGGTTTCTAAGGTGTTGTAAATTACTCCCTCTGTCCACTTTTATTTGTCATGTTGCGCTTTTTGAAAGTCAATTTGACTAAATTTTAAAGTTAAATTAGATTACGTTAATTTAATATTTTTTAAAAAAAAATTAGATATTCAAAAACTATACGAAAAGTACTATAAATTTCAATTTTTTGCATATCAATATGATGAAAATATACATCGTAAAATGTTGGTCAAAGTTCTTATAGTTTGACTCTAGAAAAGGAAACCATGACAATTAATTGTGGACGGAGGGAGTACTATGTTATGAGTTCTATTATGCTTATGGCTTGTCTTTTGATATGGAAGTATATGTGTGTGTCCAAATGTGGTAAATGCATACTTTTCAACAAAATGTCGTTTTTATCATGTAGTGGTTTTTATGCATGTTTCCATACTTAGTACTTATTGTGCTAGCCCCTTTCTTCTACAACTACATGAGTGTAGGTTCCGGCAAGGCAACTTGTACTCTCTACTTTGAAGAAGACTTGAACTCTACTTCTCCAAGACTTGTGGTAGGTCCTCAAGATTCGAGGACAAAGCATTGATGCCACTTGATGTTTCTTTCTTGTTGTAATAGACTCTCTAGAATTTCTATGTACTTCTTTCTATGAGACTACTATGTCTTAGGGCTATTGACCCTATTTGAGATTCTCTATGGTATTTCTATGTTTAGATGGTTAATGAGACTATGTCTAGAATTCTTATGATTTTCTATATGAAAAGTGAAGTTGAACTTCGATTGTAAAGTTTTAAATTTTCCGCATTATTTATGTGTCTTATGTAATGATGATGCTATGGGCTTGTATGAGATCCCTTCGGGGTCAAGTACGCCATGTTACGACTTGGGGATGCTCTCGGGTCGTGACACCTGGTATTTCGCCATGGGGTGCACAGTGTTGTTTGTGAAGAAGAAAGATGGTTCTCTCAGAATGTTCATTGACTATAGGAAGTTGAACAAGGTCACAATCAAGAATAAGTATCCCATCCGCAGGATTGATGACTTGTTTGACCAACTTCAGGGTGCAAGTCATTTCTCAAAGATAGACCTCAGATCAGGTAATCATCAGCTCAAAGTCAGAGATAGAAACATTCCGAACACAGCCTTCAGAACTCGGTATGGTCATTATTAATTTTTAGTTATGTCATTTGAACTAACCAATGCTCCTGCAGCTTTCATGGATTTGATGAACAGAGTGTTCAAGCAGTATTTGGACTTCTTCATTATCGTCTTTATTGTTGATATCCTCATTTACTCTAGGAATAAGGAAGAACATGCGAGTCATTTGTGAGTTGTTCTGCAAACTCTCAAAGATCGCTAATTATTTGCCATATTTAACAAGTGTGAGTTTTGGTTACAATCAATTATTTTTCTTGGGCATATAGTATCCAGCGAAGGGATTAGGGTGGATTCCCAGAAAATTGAAGCAGTGAAACAATTACCCAGACCTACATCTCCTACAGATATCAGAAGTTTCTTGGGTCTAGCAGGTTATAACATAAGGTTCGTGGAAGGATTTTCATCCATAGCTTCTCCATTGACTAGGTTAACTCCGGAAAAGGTTAAGTATCAGCGGTCAGATGATTGTGAGAAAAGCTTCACTGAATTGAAACTAGGTTGACTACAGCTCCTGTTTTGACTCTACCAGAGGGTTCAAATGGTTATGTGATTTATTATGATGCATCCAGAGTCGGCCTACGTTATGTGTTAATTTAGTGAGGTAAGGTTATAGCGTATGCTTCCAGATAGCTTAAGGTGCATGAGAAGAACTATCTGACTCATGACCTCGAGCTAGTAGCAATGGTGTTTGCACTCAAGATTTAGAGACACTATTTATATGGGGTTCACGTAGATGTGTTCACAGACCATAAGTGCCTTCAATATGTGTTCACCTAGAAAGAGTTGAATATTCACCGGAGAAGATGGCTTGAGTTCCTCAAGGATTATGACATGAGTGTGCATTACCATCCGGGTAAGACAAATAGAGTAGTCGATACCCTTAGTAGACTATCTATGGGTAGTGTAGAAAATGTTGAGGAAGAAAGAAAAGAGCTAGTGAAGGATGTTCACAGGATTGCTCGTTTAGGAGTTCATCTCATGAGCATATCAGATGGTGGTGTGAAAGTTAAAAATGGATCAGAATCTTCATTAGTAGCAACGGTTAAGGAAAAACAAGACAATGATTTGATATTGCTCGAACTCAAGGGTGCAATCTATCAAAAGAAAGTAGAGGTTTTCTTCCAAGGGGGAGATGGTGTGCTTCGCTATCAGGGTCGATTATGTGTTCCTAATGTGGGCGAGTTGAGACAGGAGATTCTTGTAGAAGCCCATAACTCCAGGTATTCTATTCATCCAAGCGCCAATAAGATGTACCGTGATCTGCGGGAAGTCTATTGGTGGAATGGCATGAAGAGGGACATAGAAGATTTTGTGGCTAAGTGCCCCAATTGTCAGCAAGTAAAGGTAGAACATCATAAACCAGGAGGTATGACTCAAGAGATCGACATTCCTACTTGGAAGTGGGAAGTGATCAACATGGATTTCATTACAGGGTTACCTCGTACACGCAGACAACATGACTCCATTTGTGTGATAGTTGACAGAGTCACTAAGTCTTCTCGCTTCTTGGCAGTCAAAACTGCAGATTCGGTGTAGGACTACGCAAAGATTTACATTAATGAAATAGTCAAGTTGCATGGGGTTCCTTTGTCTACCATCTCAGATAGAGGTCCTCAGTTTACCTCTCATTTCTGGAAGTCATTTCAGAAGGGTCTTGGTACTCAGGTTAACCTTAGCACAACATTTCATCCACAGACGGATGGTCAGGGAGAGTGTACCATTCAGACCTTAGAGGACATGTTGAGAGCTTGTGTGATCGACTTCAAGGGTAGTTGGGATGATCACCTTCCTCTTATTGAGTTCGCCTACAACAATATTTACCATTCCAGTATTCAGATGGCCCTTTATGAGGCATTGTATGGGCGTAGATGTAGATATCCAGTTGGTTGGTTTGAAGTAGGTGAAGCAGCCTTGATAGGACCAGATTCAGTCCTTGATGCTATGGAGAAAGTGCAACTCATTAGAGATAGACTTAAGACTGCCTAGAGTCGCCAGAAGTCTTATGCAGATGTGAGAAGAAGG
>JAJOOS010017808.1:0-29721 GCA_029582725.1 Solanum chiquidenum | reverse complement strand
ACATTTTAAATTTAAATTTTAGAAAATGCATTTGTAATTAATTACTTAGTGTAAATTAATTTTAGGAAGTGTTAAAGAAAAAAAATGTGAAAATAATTAATAAAAAAAATTAATTAATGACGTGGTGATGACATGACTATGTTGTGGCACTTACATGACTATGTTGTGGCAGTTACATGGCTATGATGTGGCAAGTGAGAGTGATATAATAATCTCAGGGTGATTTTTAATTCACTTCAAAAATGTCAAGGGAGGTATTTAACCGCCCATGTAACTTAAGTACTAAAGTAAGTTATCCGACCAAGTTCATGGGTTTTTTATGGTAATATATACACACATATATATATGATTATTAGTGTCAAAAGTTTAATGCAATACTAATGAGAAGCAAAGTTTCGTTATAATCAAGTGTTCCATAGAAATCATTAGCTTTGATTCAAATGTTATATTTATGTTCAAAATATATATTTAATATGTAAAATAATCTATATAAAATTTTGTAAGCAAAATAATTATAGTTTAAATAGATAAACTAAAATTATGAATCTACCATTCTATCAACGGAAAAGGGTCAAAATTACCCCTGAACTATGCGAAATAGATCACTTATACCTTTTATTACATTTTGGGATAAAAAATACCCCCGTCGTTATCCCAGGAGACCACAAATACTCTCCAGAGTTAACACCCCAAATTTTTAGTGATTTTGCAAGCCACATGGGACTAATTCCTCCACCTAAGCATTGCCAACTAAGATTCACTACAAAAGAACTTGACCTTTAGTGGCGACAAAGTCGCCACAAAATCACAAAATATTGCCACTAAAGGTTATGAGTGATTTTTAGTGGCGACTAAGGCTCCAACAACCATTCGCTAATAAAACCTATTTTTTCAACAAAAAAATATGATAATTAATTTTTGATTGCAACCTAATTTTCTAAAATAAATAACTTGCAATATCAATATTAAAAACATCCAATATTATTACGAAAAATCATCAAAATTACTTATCGATTCAAATCTCTTACTATATAATGAATCATTGTACATTTTATACATTTACATATGACATAAAAATAAAACATACAATGTCTTCAAACTCCTACTTAATCGATGTCATTTTTTATTTTTTAAAAACAATGAAGAAAAAAATACAAAATTAGAATTTAATGTTAAAAAGTTTTAGTGATGATTTTCTGGGCTTTTGTGGCGACTGTTGTCGCCGCTAAAGGTCTAGTTCTATTGTAGTGAATCCTAGTTGGCAACGCTTAGGTGGAAGGATTAGTCCCACTTGGCTTGCCATGTCAATAAAAATTTGGGGAGTTAACTCTTGAGGGTATTTGTGGTCTCTTAGGATAACAACAAGGGCATTTTTGATCCCAAAATGTAACGAAGGGTATAAGTGATCTATTTCACATAGTTCAGGGGCAATTTTTACCCTTTTCCGTTCTATCAATAATAATATAACTTAATTTTAGCGAGTTATTTATCTTTTTTCTTTTCAAATTAGTAAATAATGATTTAACTACTTACCAACCAATTACACATATAACTTAGGGAATGTTTGGTTTAAATATCGTAAAATAATTTCTTGCTAGTTTTTTATTAATAATTGAATACCAAGGATTTTATTTATATATGAACTCCTATATTTTTACAAAAGAAAAAAATTAATTAATTTTTCGAATGCTCTTCTTTAAATTATTGACTTCAAACACATTGTAATAAATTTTGAAATCTGTGCATTACTTAAATTAATGATAAATTATCTCTAAAATTACTCAATCCTATCTGTATTTATTTCCAAACTCCACTTCTCATTATATATACAAAACCAATCGACATTGAATCTCACAAAAAATCATTCATTTGCACTATTTCTCTATTTGCTTCTCATCTTTCTCCGAAGAAAAAAGAATGTTGATGATCTGGCACAAACTGAAGAAGGTGCTCTCACTTAAGCGTAAGGATAACAATTCCCAGAATGAGACATACCATTTCAATACACCAGCTATTCCTCCGTCGCCGTCGTCCTTGTCCCGTTTACCCAGCCCCACTGCACGTTCATCCGAGGTCCGTTTTCATTTCTCCTCTCTTTTTATTTTTTGTTTTACTATTTTTTTGTTTTCTCCCTTTTTAGTCTAAAATTCTCCATCCATGTTTCCCTTTTTACTTTCCGACAACACTTAAATTGCTTCACCACTAAGAGTGGCAAATGACAACAAACCAACAAAAAATTGTGCTCTTTCTAAGTGAAATTTAATTCTTGTTCTTACTTAAGTTCCCTTTATTTGTAGTTTTGATTAAGATGAAAAATGAGGCGGGGCAGGGCGTGATAGTTGCAGAGTAAATCCACCTAAAATTATAAAGACTTCAATCCAACCACCCGCCCCCGCCCCCATATAGCGTGATTTGTTGTAAATCCTCCCCACATAAATTACAATTTTTAGAAAAATATTTATTTAAACTCATATAAATTGCAATCTATTCTGCATAAATTTATGAAAAAATATAATTTGAACCTACCCGTCTTGTCGCATTTCATTCCCTAGTTTGATCTTAATTAGTTTTACTATTAATTTCAATGTATCGATGAGAATATATATTGAATTATTATTTTTTACATTTTCTCGTCATCGATTAGTGAACTAAAGAAATTCAATTTTACAATATATTATTGTCTTCCTTAATTTGCTTTTAACGCCCATTTTAAAAGCAACAGGGGTATTATTCTTTTGTGGCGAGATATATATAAAACGTTGACCGTTGTTGGATTTTACCATACAAACGTTTTAAGTTGATTTTTGTAATCAATTAAACACCTTTTTTTTAATTATTATTTTAAGTATTGAAAATGACCACTATCTTTTATTGATTAGTATAATATTGTCTTCCTTAATTTGCTTTTAACACCCATTTTAAAGGTAACAAGGTTATCATTCTTTTAAAGCAAGATATAAATGGTTGACCTTTGTTGGATTTTACCATACAAACATTTTAAGTTGATTTTTGCAATCAATTAAAACATTTATTATTGAAAATCATGACCACAATCTTTCATTTATTTATTTTATAAAAAAGACCACTACTTTTCAGAATTTAAGAAGAAAAACTTTAATTACGAAATTTAAGAAGAAACTTTAAGGATAATTTTAGAAAACTTCCTTTAAGTTTGACTCAATACACTATCTCTCTGGTGATTTACAATATAATATTTATCTCCCTTATTTTGAATTTATTTTTTATTTATAATTATTTTAAACCATTTTAATCATTCAAAATAATTATAATTTTAATCAATATTATACATTTTTGGTTAATTAATTTTATTAGTACCTTTTCAGAAATAAAAGAATATCCATTAACTAAAAGAAGAAAATATCTTATATCTTGTTGAGTAGTTGATGTGCACTCAAGAAGGTTTAAACACCATTTTCACAAAAGAATAATAGATGTTAGCTAAATTGTACGATTATTTAAAAAAAAATGAGATTAAGACCTAATGAGATTATTTTACTTTTAAATTTGTGCCTTGTTGCCATATAAATTGTACGAATTTTGATCGAAGATTAGTGTGTTGCTTTTGTATTCAATTATATTGTTGTTGCAGGAAACATGTGTAATTTGCCTTGGGAGTGTGAAAGCTGGGAAAGGTAAGGCCATATTTACTGCTGAATGCATGCATTCTTTTCACTTCAGCTGCATTGGTGAAAATGTTAAGCATGGGAACCTCCTTTGCCCCATTTGTAGATGCAAATGGAAGGAGATCCCTTTCCAATTTGCTACTAATGTTACTACAGTGCATCGAATTCGGGTGCTTCGTCCTGTTAACGGCTCTCGTCCTTCACCAACAGTTTCTCCATCCCCTGCCCCGCACGTCCAATTTTCAGATGGGGGCTCAAGCGATATAAACGTCATTGGCTATGATATAGGTTCGGATGTTCAACACTCAGGCCGCGGTTAGTACGACTTCAGATCGGCTCGGTAGTGTTATTGGTGAGTTCTCATCTTTCGAGGACGATCTATATATTTCATTCAGTTGTTACTATTTCAGTTTTCAGACATTTAGAGTTAGCTAGGGGCTTGTCTTAGCAACTCATCTCAGTAGAGGCTTTAAAACAGTCACATTAGCTCCAACATATGTTTATTCAGATACTTGTTGTTTTGAGTTTAATAAACCTATTTCAGATTTAGTTTCTGCATCCGTATTCAGTTCTATGTATGTATATCTTAGTGTCATGCTAGTCTATCAGTTAGCTTGGGGTCACTTGTGGCGCTAAGCACCTTATTACGACTACAAGGGTAGTCTCGGGTTGTGACATAGTGAGAGCATGAATGGGTAAAAATTGACTCTCTTGAAGCAAATAATGTGCTTTGTCATAGAGAACTTGGGGCCTTCAGACCGGCTAGTTATGAATCAATTTCCTTGGTCCATTCGTCCTTACATTGACAAAGGGCAGAGGTAGATGCAGAGGATATGTCAAGTTTCCCTATTCATACTTTTGGGTTCGGTTCAGACCATGATTATTCTACTCTGTATGCTATTTCTGATGCATCAAGAGGCACATTTTCATTCATTGAATCGTTTGTTACTGTAGGCTCATCACATTTATGAACTAATCCTTAGCTAAAAGTTTTGCAATTGCACATAATGTGTTGCTTTTGCTGATTCTACTCCATTTTTGCAAATGTCAGCCTGGTTTCCCGTATTGCAACTGTGGCCCTTGTGGTCGCAAGTGAGACACACCAGAACTTGAAAGATTAGTATCTAAAAGGCAAAAATGGTGTCGAAACATCACTGAACCCCTAGTTTATCCTCTTAAACTATGTCAACAAGTTCTGAAATACTTGGGCAATATATATGAATTTTCACCTAGAACTTGATTTGGCACGCAATAACTCAAAAAGAGGGATTTGATTGTCCTATCAAATTTGTGTTTTATGATTAAATCTGTCACAACCCGATTTTCAGGTCATGATGACACCTACTATAACCCTCAAGTAAGTAAGACAACTTGTAACCCGAAACAATAAGTAATGGGTATAAGGGTAGAAACAAAGCAAGACTAATCACTTGAACAAAAATAACAAGAGAATAAGGCGAAAGTTTTATATATATATATAGAGAGAGAGAGAGAGACTTGAAGTCACAATTAAAACAAAAGGTCCAACGTAGAAACTGGAAGTTACAATTACAGAGCTACTACAAAAAGAGTACAAGTCTCAAAAGTGGATAAAAAATATACAGACTTGTCTCAAATTACAAAAGACTAGCCAAATAGTATAGAAAGAGACATGTATGATTCAAGGTGCCATAAGCTCACCCCCACCTCCGAATACTGCAACTACTAGCTCGAACTCAAATCTAATAGCTGGTGCTCGGACCTACATCACGAAACAGGTGTAAAGTGTAGCACGAGTACCATAACAATAAGTACTCAATAGGTATCATAGGCCGACTGAGCAAGAAAAGTAAAAATAATATGAAAAGAGGAAATAAAACACAACAAAGGTCAAATGAGTGGAAATCTATTAGGAATGCACACGAGTGTAGAAACGGACTGAAATGAAACAAGTATCTAACTAACTCAAACCCAACTTGTCACGCCCCGAGCCTACACCTTGGGCGCGATGGGCACTCGAGAACCATTGTTGACCCCAAGCAAATCTTTGGCCTGGCTTAACTCTCGGTGGAAGGCTTACTCATAAATAAGATGAACTCAAAAGTACAACTTTACTCAATGTCTCAAGAAAATTCTTAGAATATTTTAGAAATAAAACATTCAACTAACCAAAAAGGCAGCTCAAGTCTCAACATAAACAACTGAAAATGAAAAGACTCATGATCTACTGTCTATCTACTATTAAGAGTCTTATACTATGAGGGATGTCAGGACAAGACCCCCGATCATCCTAACAAACTGAAATAACTGAAGATAAATAAGGGATCCTTCGAAAGCAAGGAGGCTCACCAAACAACTCTGGAACTCAATTGGATCAACGAAGAGTTGGTTGATGATCCTAGTTACATGTATCTGTATCATAAAAGATGCAAGCCAAATGGTGTTAGTACATGGAATGTACGAGCATGCAAGGGGAAATCTAAACAAGACATAAGCTTGAATTGTAACTGAAGAAACAACTTACCTCGTCTCTCAACTCAACTAAGGGATGCTCAACTTACTCAACTCATTTCAATATAAAGCAGTAGTAAAGATGCATTATAAATAAAAGCTTTTAAAACAGTAGACAATAACTCAATGTATTATCAAATACAATATAACTCAGTTTGTATGCAAGAACACAAAATAAGTATGTTTGTAAATAAGAATACAAAATAACTCTATTTGTAAATAAGAATAAAAAATAACTCTGTTTGTTTATAAGATTACAAAATAACTCTGTGTGGGAGATTCTCTAACTGACAACCATCACTATGAGCTATGTGATGATACAACGTCTCGACCATGCTACCAGAACTGTCATATACTTTGCCGGGGTATAGGACCTACTAACTAAGTGGATACACTAGTATATGCTTAAAGAAATAAGGAATCATCTAAAAAGTATGACCCTTTATACCCACGTTGGCTACATGTTTATGAGGACTTTGAGTTACCTGAACTCGTCCCCATATCGGTGCTCAATACTACTCCCAAAATACAACTTAGCTCATATGTTTAAAAAACATAAATCTTTCTCTGGTTTGAGATTATTACTCAAAAGGTTTTTCTTAAAAGAGATATACAATACTCAAAACTGCTCAAGAACTCTTTTCAAATCGGTGTTTCCTTTCATCTTAAATGTGAAAACATTTACTCTTGGGAATGCTTAGTTCTCATATATTATTTTAAAGAAAATGAACTCAACTCTACTCATCCTCAAACTCAAGTGCTCAAGTCATGATAAAACAAATTTAAAATGATTGTAAAAGACTTCTCAAAATGACTCTAAATTAAAGAACTCTCAAAACTTGACTCGTAACTCTACCTTTGTAACACCTTGGGTTCGAGCTAGAGAAAAGTTGCCATTTTTTAGGACTTCGTGATGCCATCCATGAAGGCCAACCACGGCTTATGGGTTGAACCACGGACCATAGGTGGGTCCGTGGGTTGGCCACCCAAAAGTTGGCAGAGGCAGGAACCACGGCCTGACCAACAGGCCGTCGGTCAGACCACAGTCCATAGTCCAAGAGTCCGTAGGTCGAGCCAAAATTCTCTGAAGTTAGCGACGCTCGTGCAGAATGGACCGTAGGCCAGTCCACGAGCCGTCGTTCAGCCTCCGTGGGTCAGGGTCTGACAGTTAAGTTTAGGGGTAGTTGGGTCTTTTCCTAATTATTTTATTTTTATACTATGTTGTTTTGCCTAAGTCTAAGACTCCTATATAAGCATTTTCAACCCCCCAAATTAGCTCATTCAATTCATTCTTCCAAAAACACAAAAGAAGAACTCTCCAAATATTTATATCTCTAAAACTTGAAGAAAAAAAAGAAGGATTCAACCTAGGGTTTCAAAGCAAGTCTCAATTCCTCCATTGAAGATAAGCATTTGGACTTGAGGTATAGTAGTTTTCATCCATGGATTCCTTCCATCCATGGAGTTCCCAAATTCTCATATTTTCAAAGGTAGAATTCCCCAATTAAGTTAAGGTTTTCTTCAATTGTCATGGGTTCTTTGATTATTGATCTAAATGATTGAATTATGTTTTAATATGCATGAATTGATGAAATACAATGATTTTATGATGATTTTCCTATGAACCCGTGTAAACCCCATGTTTTCCAATTTTGATCATATTATTTGGGTTGTTGATTATGAAAGAGGAGTTTTATGAACTAAATCATAAAGTGATAGAATCCTTGATTTCTTGATGTGGTGATTGAAAGTAGGATTTGAACCTTGAAAGGGTAAAGTATGAGTTTATGCATGTTCTTATGAAACCTATGTAAATGTTTAAGGATGCTTTGAGAGTAAAGTATGAATGATGATGTTGTTGAAAATATATTCTCATAAACACATAAAAACATGATTATGAAAGGTTTTCTCACATAATAAGGATTCTAAGGTTGAAAGGTTTTCTCATCTAATTGAATCAAAGATAAGGAGCAATCCTAATGAAACTTAGCTTGGATTGGCAAGATAATATGTCCTTCCATGGATAATGAGAACAAGTAAGAAATGACTATTCCGTGGGAATTATGCTTAGCACCGAGAGGATATTGAGATGGAAGCTCTCCCGTTAGTAGAGGTCGGTTTTATAGAAGCAATCTTTTTATCCCTTACCTATGTGGCCCCATAGGATGATTGTCCAGATAAACATTAGCTAGTGGATCCACTTAAGCTAAAATTTCATGGTCCTTACCTTGGCAAGTAGGACAACCCTTTTTGGTGTGGGAGACACCGGGGATAATGTTATAGCTCACATGGTCTCTATGTCGGTTAAGGCTCGTTCTCACATTAATAATGAACTAAGGTTACTCAAGGAGTATCTCATATGTGTTCAATGGTTTTAAAGATGATTATCTT
The DNA here is from genome assembly GCA_029582725.1 of Solanum chiquidenum. Classification (NCBI taxonomy): domain Eukaryota; kingdom Viridiplantae; phylum Streptophyta; class Magnoliopsida; order Solanales; family Solanaceae; genus Solanum; species Solanum chiquidenum. The sequence continues at coordinate 21,196 of JAJOOS010017808.1, read as the reverse complement.
GCATTGACCATGTTTTATGAAGTATATTTTTCTAACCTTCTTTTATCATGTTTTAGCTTGGTCAATTGCATGATCATGAAATGTCCCATTTTAGCATGATTTAAATGCTTTATGCATGACTATCATACTTGGTACATTGTTTTGTACTAACGCACACTATTGCCTACATTTTCCCCAAATATAGGGTCTGATATTCAAGGTTCTCAATTTCGTGGCTAGAGGTTGGCATGGTTGATTTCTTGAGTTTGGTGAGTCCTTATGCATTCGAGGACGGAGTCATATTGTTTTCAGTTTCTATCTTACATTTCAGTTTTTGGACATGATGTATGGGCTTGTCCCAATTTCATTGTATTGTATTATATGGCTAAAGAGACAATGTGTCTAGACTTCCATTTTTATTTTATAAAATGTATGGATTCGAAATATTGTCTTTAATCTTATGTTCTATTTCTTATGTTATAAATGCTAAGTGGCTTGTATGGGGTCTCTTGGGGTCCTATACACTATGTTACATCTAGGGTGTACCCCTGGGTCGTGACAACCTTGAATTTGAATTATGGATTCAAGGGTTATGATCTCATATTATGGATGATCTCTCGATGTTTAGATGTAATTTATAGTGTAGAGATCAATTAGAAAACATAGGTACAATTTGAGGGAACTCATACGAAAAGAAGGACGAAAGAGTAGGGGACCTGACGACCCTGGCGCACTAAGTGGCGCTGGGCACCAACCCCAGAACTACTGAAGGGGGGTTGGGGTGCACTAAGTGGCACGGCGCCCCAGGACCTAAACTACAGAATACTTCTTGTGGTGCACTACTGGCGCGGCGCGCCAACTCCCTGCCCAGAAAACCCGACGAATTTTCTTTCTCATTTTTAACCCTAATTCACCTAGAACCGAATGGTTTCTTCCCAACTCACTTAGATTCAAACACCCAACATTATTACATAATAATACACTCAAAACAACCCTCAAACTACTAACACTTATCTCAAGAATTCACCAAAACCTCATCAATCAAGATTACGAATGAAACTTCAAGAAAACTCATCAAGAACTCAAATTCTTCAACTTCAAGAACAAAATTGCACTGAAAATATCATGATTGGCGTGTGGGTGAACGTACCCGACACTATGAGAACTCACATACCTCTTAGGATTAATCCCTTGGCGAAACAACTTTCGATTCGCAAGTAAAACTTGATGAACGCCTTGACTTTTCTCCTTTTCTCCTCTTCTTGAACTCCTCTATAAACCCTAAGCATATACGGGATTTGTAAAACTGATCCAAACTAGATTCGACCCCAAAATAATACCAAAAACATTTTAAGATGAAGGGGTAAGGAAAGGACCAAAATACCCCTCATTAATTTGGATAACTTTCCTTAACTGGATAGGCAGATTATAAATTGCCATATCTCCCTCATCCGAAATTGAAACTTAGCAAACTTGATGATGTTGGAAGAGGACTCCAAGACCTTTCATTTGATATCTTATGGGCCACCTAAATCTTCCTGTACCAAAAGTTATGGCCATTTGAAGTTGACCCAAAACTCATAACAACTTTGCAAAAAATTTAATTTAGCTATTTCTAATTTAGCGCTTTCTAAGGCGGGATGTTACACAACTGGACTCTCATTAGGCCATGAGGTACATCCGTGTGCAAGTTAAAGTAAAAAACTTGAACAACCCCCATAAGCCCGACAAGTTCAAAGAAGAGCTACAACTACTAAGAACGAATTCGGTGAATCTAGAGTCGGAGAGTGTGTAGCCCAAACTTGTAACCACGGATAGGCCTCTCAAAAGAACCAATAGGATCAAGTTGATAAATATTAACTCCGTAAAGGATAATGATCCCGAATCATAGACTACGACTAAAATAGGGCAGCATGATCAAACCTCGAATCTGTAACCATATAAGATGATGTAAAGTATCGATGAGTCAAAGATTTGGACTTATTTCGGGATTTATTTAGATAGATTTAGTGTCCTCAAATGCTTATTTTGTATCAACAACTGATGTAAAACCATTGATTTCAAGATACATGGATTGAGGTACAAAGCTAGGACATAAATGGGTAATAGAGACAACACGAGCGGAAAAAAGAAAGGAAAAACAAGCCTGACGATCGCCGATGTCACTCGACGACTCGCCAAGTCTCCACTCTACCACCTAAAGTTACAGAACACAAAGGCTGAATTAGGGGTAGCCTTGGTGAGTAGCAGTTCCACTCGGTGTGTCACCGATCACTTTGGCGATAGATGACCAGGTCGCCAAAAGTACTAATGGAGATCCAGACAGGTGCTAATGGGCGAGAGAAAAGGAAAAATGGCACGTCATGGAATCACTCGGTGATCCCGATCTAGATCGCCTAAATTTACAGTGGTTGGACTAAGAAGAGGTGAAAAAATGAAGGCAAGACGAAAAGAAATCGGCGAGTCGCTGAATGGTCGATGAAGCCTGACTTACCTCGCCGATTGGTCCCAAACAGCCACACATCATATTTGCATAAATTGCTTTTTGAAGGAGAGAGAAGGCATTTAAAACCGTGAGGAACAAAAGATTTAGAGTAAAAACACTACCATTGTGGCTTTCAAGTGATTTTTAGCAAGGTTTTTCATTGAATATTTTTAATACAAAAGATTGTAGTTGATTTTAACTTCCGAATTTCATTTACCCAGCTATGGAAAATGTGGCAAGTGTTGATTTTTATCTTTTCATCATGATTGGCTAAAACCCTAACCTTGGGAGTTTGACAATGTGACCAATTGTTGCCTTCTACTAAATGGGTGTTATCAATTAGTGATTTGGAGTGTTAATCTGAAGTGGGTCTAAATTATTATAGTGGTTTAATGTCATTATTGCATCTTTGGTGTGATAGATTTCAGAGTTTTGTGCTTGCTCGAGAGAGAGTACAGAACCAATGTAGTATTTTGGCATCCTTAGTAGTGGGTCTAGACGGTTTCATCTTGAGAAAGTGAAACCCAAGACCCAACCTTTGTATCCAGCTCGAAAGAGTGGGTTTGATGAGAATGTGGGCTAGTTAGCTTAAGGACGATGTTAAGGTTCGAGAGAACTTAATGGAAATAAGGCAATTGTTCGAGAGAAAGTTGTTTTACTTATAGTCCATTCTACCCGCAATAGATTAGCATTATCGGTAATGATTTACACCCATTAAGTTGAATTCGGCAGTTGGTTAGTCAATCCCCCAAGTGTTTGTTAGTTATTTGATTATTTCATATTAATACTTTGAAGTGTGTTGGCAACGACATCCTGAAAACTTGATTACTAAATTCTTAAGTGTGTGCTACTCAGTTGTAAAGTTCATCATCATACCTTCATATTTGAATTCAAAGAAAGCTACTCTCTGTGGGATCGACCTCAACTCAATTAGTTGGGTTATATATTGACTAACGATCGTTGACACTTAGAACTGGATTAATTGTCCTTGAAACGTTAATCAAAATGTCGCCGCTATCGGGGAGTAGCGTTACTTAGAATTCTTTGATCGAAGATTTGATTTGTGAATTGGTTGGCTGTAGTTAAATCGGCTTAAGCTGTATTGTGTAGTGTTTGTTGGACTACATAAAAGTAAAAATGAGTGAGGAATAGGTGAATGGTAGTCAAGCAGGTTATCAGGACAGTATCGATGATATCAATAGTGTGTACAACCCATCTCATTCAGGTGAAATGGGTGCAATTTGCAGACCATAAGCTGATGGGAATGCAATATTTGAGGTCACTAGCACAACTCTTCATCTCCTCCAAATGAGAGGACTCTATGGAGGGCTAGAGCACGAAGACCCACATGAGCATGTAAGAAGTTTTACAGAGGTGTGCAACCCGTTTTCATTCAAGAATGTGTCACAAGAGTCAATCCAGCTTCGGTTATTTCCACTATCTTTGACGGGAGAAGCTAGCAAGTGGTTGGCCGAGTTACCAAAAAATTCCATCACATCATGAGAGGAGCTGATTATAGCATTCAATGCAAGATTCTTTCCTCCATAAAGGATGATGAAGCTTAGAGATGACATTCAAGGTTTCAAGCGATGGGAGGGTGAACCCATCCATGAAACGTGGGTAAGGTTTAAGAAACTCTTGCTTAAATGCCCATCTCACGGGCTACCAAACGATTTGCTACTCCAATATTTTTACTGGAGTCTTGATTCAGTTAATAAAGGGGTGGCTGATAAATTGGTACGAGGGGGAATAATGTTACAATCATTTGAGGTGGCTTCATTTCTTCTTGATGACATGACAAAGATAAATCAAGCTTGGTACACTCAATAGGATCAAGTCTCTCCTTTTTGTTTTAGAATGGCACAAGAACAACTTGATAAGGAAAGAGAAACGGATGCAAACATCAATAAAATGTTGATCCAAATGGAGCTTATACAAGAACATATGATGGAGAATGCGGGAAAACCCAAGGGGATAAGTGGAGTGTTTAGAGTTGAGGAGGGTTCTTCCTTGGGCTATTCAAAACTAGGGGAGAATCAAGGTTTAAACTCCAAGAGATACAAGGAGGGTTTCCACACACGCTATTTACAGTGAGGTGGGAATCAAGGTTGGAACTATCACAAGGGGGAAGAGCAAAGGAGATACTATCAAGATTTGGCTTAGCAAAGTGATTATTGGAGAAGGGAGGATGACTATGAAGAGGACCACACTCACTCGAGTGAGAGCCCAAAATCGAAAGGGAGTTCAAGTAGTCCTCGGGTGAATGATTTTCTTTCTCGCATCCTTGATAAAGTTGAAGGCTCGGATAATTTGTTGAAAGGGATGAAAGCTGACTTTTCATCATTGAACAATAAAGTGAATCTCTCACGCAGATGCTATCAAGATACTTGAAGGTCAGTTGAGTTTACTTTCAACACAATTGAGACCAAAAATGATAATAGAGGATGATGATAGAGAGTTGGATGTGGTTACTCGTAGTGGAAAGGTAGCAATAGGCGATGCAACGGGTAATGAAGAAGCTCAAATGCGTGAAGAAGACAAAGGGATGGAGGAAGAAGAGGCACCTATCCATCAAAGAATTGCCAAAGGACCACAAAAAGGTATGGAGAAACACAATGAAACCCCAAAAGTTATGCAACCTTTACCCAAAATATCTCCCCCATTTCCCCGACGTCTAAAGAAGAAGAATGAGGATGAGAAGTTCAAGAAGTTTTTATTGGTGTTCAAGACATTATCAATTAATCTCCCTCTAGTGGAAGCATTGTTGGAAATGCTGGGGTTTGCCAAGTTTATGAAGGAGTTGGTCACAAAGAAAAGGTGTTTGGATTTTGAGACAATCGAAGTTTCCCATAGTTGTAGTGCAATTATGACTAAAGATCTAATCAAAAAGAGAGAAGATATTGGAGCGTTCACCATCTCTTGAACCATCGGCATGCTCCAATTTGCTAAAGCCCTATACGATTTGGGAGTAAGCATCAACCTAATTCCATATGTGATCTATAAATAACTTGGGTTGGGGAAATCAAAGGCCACAACAATGAGACTCTTGATGGCGGACCGATCAATTAAACATCTTGTGGAGATACTATATGACATCTTGGTAAAGGTTGGCCGATTTATCTTCCCGGCTGATTTTGTCATTCTCGATTGTGAAATAGATGTTGAAATTTTCATCATTTTGGGAAGACCATTATTCGCAATCGAAAGAGCGTTGGTGGATGTTGAAAGCAGAGAATTGAAGTTTTGGGTGAACAAAGATGAAGTAACCTTTAATGTGTGTAAGTCAATGAAACACCCAAGTGATATTCACGTGGTCTCCACTGTTGATGATATTGATGAGGCGATGGCTAGTGTGAGCAATTTGATGTGTATGAGTGAGCCACTTGAAGTCGTGCTTGCTAACTATGATGAGTTCAAAGTTCAAGGCTATGAAGAAGTAGTAGCAGCTCTCTCAGACTTGGGGGGTATTCAAAGACTATATTGAACTTGGACATTGATCTAGAAAATTGAGAAAGTCCTCCCGCAAAGCCATCAACAGAAGAACCACCAAATCTGGAGTTGAAAGTACTTCCCTCCCATCTCCGATATGCTTTCTTGGGGGAAAATAACACCTTACCGGTGATCATTGCAACTGACTTGCTTGAATGGTAGATAAAATTTCTCCTTGAGGTGTTGAGGAGGCATATCAAATCTATAGGTTGAACTATCACTGACATAGTGGGCATTCCTTCCGGTATTTGCACTCACAAAATTCAGCTTGATAGTGATTGTAAACCAAGTGTTGAACATCAGCAGAAATTGAACCCACTGATGCAAGAGGTGGTGAAAAAGGATATAATAAAATGGTTGGACGCAGGTGTGATCTACCCTATTGCGGTTAGAAAATGGGTAAGTTCGGTACAATGTGTACCGAAAAAGGGAGGCATCACAGTAGTCCCAAATGAAAAGGGGGAGCTTGTATCTATGAAACCGGTGACCAGGTAGAGAGTATGCATGGATTACCAGAAGTTAAATTTGTGGACTGAAAAGGATCACTTTCCCATGTCTTTCATGGATCAAATGCTTAATCGACTCTCCGATTGAGGTTGGTATTGCTTTTTGGAGGGGTATTCCGGTTATAACCAAATCTTCATTGCTTCGGAAGACCAAGATAAAACAACCTCCACTTGCCCATATGGTACTTTTGCCTTCAAACGGATGTCGTTTGGATTATGTAATGCTCCGGCTACATTTCAACGTTGCATGTTATCTATTTTTGCTGACATAGTGGAGGATTCAATGAAAGTATTTATGGATAAGTTCTCGATTGTGGGTGACACTTTTGAAGCATGTTTAGAGCACTTAGGACAAGTTCTCCAAAGATGTGTGGAAACAAATTTGGTCCTAAATTGGGAACAATGTCATTTCATGGTTAAGGAAGGTATAGTTCTTGGTCACAAAGTGTCGCAAAAGGGGCTGGAGGTTGATAAATCAAAGATTGAAGTGATTGAGAAGTTACCACCCCCAATTTCGGTGAAGGGTGTTCGTAGTTTCTTGGAAAATGTTGGCTTTTACCGGAGGTTCATCAAGGACTTCTCAAAGATTGCACATCCTCTATGCAAACTCTTGGAGAAGGAGGTGAAACTCCACTTTGATGATGCTTGCATGGTGGCTTTCAAGTTCTTGAAAGAAAAATTAGTTTCCACTTCAATCATCATTAGCCCTGATTGGTCAGAATCTTTTGAAGTGATGTGTGATGCAAGCGGCACAGCATTAGGTGTTGCATTGGGGTAAAAAACAACAAACTTTTTCACCCCATCTACTATGCAAGCAAAACTCTAAATAATGCTCAATGTTACTATACAGTTACTGAACAAGAGTTACTTGCGGTAGTCTATGCGTTTGAGAAGTTCCGAGCATACTTGCTAGGTACTAAAGTGATTATTCACACTGATCATATTGCACTGAGTTATCTGATGGCAAAGAAGGATGCCAAGCCAAGATTGATAAGGTGGGTGCTTTTATTGCAAGAATTTGACTTTGAGGTCAAAGATAAGAGAGGTTGTGAAAATCAGGTGGCTGACCACTTATCAAGATTGGAAGGCAAGGAAAATGATGAGCTGGAGATCGAAATAAATGATGTTTTCCCCGATGAACAGGTATTCACGGTAACTGTCAAACAACCTCCTTGGTATGCGCTGATTTTGCCAATTACGTAGTGTGTTGATTAATGTCGGACGAGCTGAACTTTTATCAACAAAAGAGGTTCTTGTTCGATGTTAAGAAGCACTTTTGGGATGAACCATATTTATTTAGAGAGTGTGCAGACCATATCATTAGGAAATGTGTTCCGGAAGAAGAAACCATCGAAATTCTCCATGCTTGTCATACTTCACCGGTTGGGGTCATCATTGTGGTGTACGTATAGCTGCTAAATTCTACAAAGTGGGTACTACTGGCCATCTCTCTACAAAGATGCTCATGAGTTTGTGAAGAAGTGCACTCCATGTCAGAAACAAGGTGGAGTGTCCAAAAGACATGATTTGCCTCTTACCCCCATTTTAGAAGTCGAGTTGTTTGATGTTTAGGGAATAGATTTCATGGGCCCATTTGTGAGTTTGTTTGTAATAAATATATCTTGGTGGCTGTGGATTATGTTCTTAACTGGGTGGAGGCTATTGCACTCCCAAACAATTAAGGGAAAAGTGTTGTTCAATTCTTGAAACGCTACATCTTTGCAAGATTTGGCACTCCTCGGGCTATTATTAGTGATGGGGGATCCCACTTTTGCAACAAGTGGTTCTTAGCCGCATTGAGTAAGTATGGAGTGAAACACAAAGTAGCAACTCCGTATCATCCCCAAACAAGGGGCCAAGTTGAAGTGTCAAACCGGAGATCAAAAGTATCTTGGCCAAGACAGTGAATGCTAATAGGACTGATTGGTCTCGAAAGCTTGATGATGCACTATGGGCGTATCGTACTTCTTAAAAAAGCCCAATCGGTATGTCTCCGTATTAGCTAGTTTTTGGTAAATCTTGCCATCTACCAGTTGAATTGGAACACAAAGCATTGTGGGCATTGAAAGCTCTAAATCTGGACTGGTCAAAAACTTCAAAAGAGAAAGTAGAGTAGTTAAATGAGTTGGACGAGTTCAGGTTCAAAGCTTATGAAAGTTCAACCCTTTACAAGGAAAAGATGAAGAAATGGCATGATGATAAAATCCTTAAGAGGGAGTTCAGAGTGGGAGACTGGGTGTTACTATACAACTCTCGACTTAGACTCTTTCCTGGAAAGCTCAAGTCGAAATAGTCAGGCCCGTTTAGAGTGACACGAGTGTTCACAAATGGTGCCATCGAAGTTGAAGGTCAAGAAGGACCTGCATTTAAGGTGAATGGGCAACGCCTGAAGTTATACTTTGTCGAGTGCCAAAAGATTTCTCTGATTGAGATGGTGTACATGAAAGATGCTTGAAAGCATCTCCACGTCATGCCGCGACGTTAAATAAGGCACTTCTTGGGAGGCAACCAAAGTGTTAGTGTTTTAAATAATGTGTGTTGATATTGCAGGTGCAGGATATTGTGCGAGAAGAATATGTTATTGGCAGATCGTCCAACCCATTCGGCGAGCACGACTTAGTCCGCCCTATGGACTTCGAAGATAGGGCTGAGATTTTGGAACATTCGGTGGAAGACCTTCATCACTTAGTCAATCACCGATGTGCTTCGGTGACCCAATTTTCCTCGCCCTTTTTACTTCAGCGCTGATATCGTAACTCAATGATTGTTCGATGATGTTCAAAGTCCATTTTGCGAATCACCGACCTGTTTAGCAACTTCCTGCATCTCCACCAATTTTCCCCTTTCTGAGAGTGACACCCACTGGAACTAAAGGCGATATTCAGCTCATTAGGCGCACCACCGAAACATTTGGCGCTGGTTCATTTTCTCGCCAACCGAGTGCTTAGTGAAGATTCCTCATCACCTTTCTTTGCATGTTTACATAGTAGAATTTTATATTTGATTGCTTGTTTTCATTTTTATTCTTGTTTTATTTGCGGGAGTGTCTGTTCTCTACTCACATTTGGGACAATGTGTAATGTTTTTGGTGGGGGTGTGTGCTTGGTCAGTGAATTCCTCTATGTTCTTGGACCCTTTGGACCCATTTTGCCACCTCTTGTGTAGTTAATTGTGGTTGTTCGTGTACAAATTTGAGTGTCGGTTGTGATCAATACCGATGACTTGAATAGTGCTCTAAATCGAATAAATATGATTGTGTGACTACGATGAGTCCAATGAAGTTACATAGGCAATATGTGAACTTTTTGCATCTCGTTGTGACTAGTCAATTATCAAATTGAGTCTCTTGTGATGAACAGTGCACACTAGCGAAAGTGTGGAGTCTTGTTTGACATTGGTGTCAATGCCTTGTGTGTTGAGCTTACCGCGAACCATGTGTGATGACACCTAGAATTTTCCCCGTTGGTCCGGTTGACCAGGTGATGTGATCTCTTGAAATGATCTTAGGCAATAATTTTAAAGAGTGAAACAATTTGACATTATACCTCTTTTGTGACCTACCTTGTGAGTGTGTGATCTTTGCTTGAACACCCTTTGAGCCTTATCCTTTTCTTGAAAGAAACTTGATGAAATTGTGACCTTTCTTTATCTCTTCACCCTTAATCCTCATGAGATGTGGTTTGTTTGAATTGCCAACTTAGGCCAAAAGCCTAAGTTGGGGGTCTGGTGAAAAGAGAAGGTAAATCAAGAAATGTGAAGGAATTCCCCTCTACCCATGGTTTTGAAAAAAATGAAACCCCTCCATACAAAAAGAAAAAAGAGAATGAAAAAGTTTTGAAATAAAGTTGCAAAAAGAAATGGGATGTCCAAAGTTTCATGGAAAATGAATAATGGGGTCGATCTTGAGCATAAATGAGAATGAAGAAGAAAAGGAAAGAAAGTGTTGTTCACACCACATTTCATGAGAATAGCAACCACTGAGCCTAAGTGACCATACATTTACACTCAGCCCCGTTACAAGCCTTGAAAAGACCTTTTTTATCTTGAGTGAGCTGAAACGAAGGTTGATTGGAAAATAAGGGCAAGCCTATGGGTGAAGTCATGCATGTGTTCATCTTTGTGAGTGTTAGAGTTGTTGTGATTTTGGAACTATAAATTGTTGAACCATTGTGTGAATATGGAATCATTCTTTGTGTGAGGGCATTTGAGTACCTTTGTTGAGCTTGAACTTGCATTTGAAGCAAGTATTGTGAACTTGAGAATCTTTGATAATAGTGAGTAACAACTTGAATCTTTGAGTGCAAAATTGATCCTTGCATGAGTAAGTTGAGTCTTTTTGTGTACATTCATGATTGAGTCTTGTGTATCACTATTTGAGGCGTCCTTTTTGAACTGCTGAACTTGAGTTTTACTTGAGGATAAGCAAAAGTTTAAGTTGGGGGTGTTGATGAGTCCAAGATTTGGACTCATTTAGGGATTTATTTAGATAGATTTAGTGTCCTCAAATGCATATTTTGTGTCAACAACTGATGTAAAACCATTGATTTCCAGATACATGGATTGGGGAACAAAGCAAGGACAGAAATGGGCAATAGATACAACACGAGCAAAAAAGATAAGGGAAAAACAAGCCTGACGATCGCCGATGTCACTCGGCGACTTGCCAAGTCGCCACTCTACCGCCTAAAGTTACAGAATGCAAAGGCTGAATTAGGGGTAGCCTCGACGAGCAGCAGTTCCACTCGGTATGTCGTCGATCGCTTCGGCGATGGATGACCAGGTCGCCAAAAGTACTAATGGAGATCCAAACAAGTGCTAATGGGTGAGAGGAAAGGAAAAACGGCGCGTCGTGGAATCACTCGGCGATCCCGATCTGGCTCGCCTAGAGTTACAATGGTTGGACTAAGAAAAGGTGAAAAATGAAGGCGAGACGAAGAGAAATTGGTGAGTCACCGAATAGTCGGTGAAGCTTGAACGTCGCCGATTGGTCCCAAATAGCCACACATCATATTTGCATAAATTTATTTTTAAATGAGAGAAAAGGCATTCAGAAACATGAGGAACAAAAGAATTAGAGTAAAAACACTACCATTATGGCTTTCAAGTGATTTTTAGCATGGTTTTTCATTGAAATTTTTTAACAGAGAAGATTGTAGTTGATTTTAACTTCTGAATTTCATTTACCCAGCTATGGAAAATGTGGCAGGTGTTGATTTTAATCTTTTTATCATGATTGGCTAAAACCCTAACCTTGGGGTTTGACAATGTGACTAATTGTTGCCTTCTACTAAATGGGTGTTATCAATTAGTGATTTGGAGTGCTAATCTGAAGTGGGTCTAAATTATTATGGTGGTTTAATGTCATTATTGCATCTTTGGTGTGATAAATTTCAGAGTTTTGTGCTTGCTCGAGAGAGAAGTACAGAACCAACGTAGTATTTTGGCATCCTTAGTTGTGGGCCTTGACGATTTTAGCTTGAGAAAGTGAAACCCAAGACCCAGCCTTTGTATCCAGCTCAAAAGAGTGGGTTTGATGAGAACGTGGGCTAGTTAGCTTAAGGAAAGTGTTGAGGTTCGAGAGAACTCAATGGAAATAAGGCAATTGTTCGAGAGAAAGTTGTTTTACTTATAGTCCATTCTACCCGCAACGGATTAGCATTATCGGTAATGATTTGCACCCATTAAGTTGAATTCGGCAGTTGGTTAGTCAATCCCCCAAGTGTTTGCTAGTTATTTGATTGTTTCTTATTAATACTTTGTAGTGTGTTGGTAACAACATCCTACAAAACTTGATTACTAAACTCTTAAGTGTGTGCTGCTCAATTGTAAAGTTCATCATCATACCTTAGTATTTGAATTCAAAGAAAGCTACTCTCTGTGGGATCGACCCCAACTCAATTGGTTGGGTTATATACTAACTAAAGATCGTTAACACTTAGAACTGGATTAAGTGTCCTTGAAACGTTAATCAAGTATCCTACACCAAAACTATCATCATATAGCCATCATTCAATGACGTCCACACCAAGGTAATAAATACAACACTACAAGCATGAACCAAATCCAACCTGAAACTGTCGAACGAAGGTCGATATCTCAACCGTGAATCACTAGGGCCATAGAAAATGGAAGTTATGGATAACGGTTCATGAAATATCATTTGAAAACATGAGATTCATAAGTAAAACCTGCAATTAAAGGCTAGTCATGAAAAAGAACTAATTTACATTGAAACCCATCAAGATCATAAAATCGCTAGTTTTATAGAAATGATAAACTCAAGAACGTGAGGTTTCTTTAGGACTCAATGGGTGAAGGATACTCATTAATGAAACCTCACATATTTGAAAGGGAAAACCTTGGTAGAATCGTTGAATTTGAAGCTTAAAGGTGAAAACCCCTAGTTTTGATCTTACTAATTGGAACTGTATATGTATGGCATGAGGAAGAATTTAGTTCCTCACTATGATTGTTTTACATACCTTAAACGCTCCATGAATCTTGAAAAAGAATCCTAACTTGATAAAAAAATGATCAAGAAATATATTCTTGAAAATCTTGGATTCGTTTCTTGAAAATCCTTGATTTGGAAGGAAGAATTCTTGATATACTTGCTTAGAAATCAAGTCTTGAACCCTAGAATTGAGTTCTTGATTTAGCAAGACTTAGAGCATGTTTGGATTGGCTTAAAAGTTGGTCAAACCTATTTTGAAGTCATTTTTAGTTTTTGGGAGTGTTTGGCGAAGTTAAAAATAACTTAAAATAAGTTTAAAAGATAATGACTTGAAAAAAGTTAAAAGTATGTGCTCTCCTACTTTTCATTTTTTAACTTATAAGTTTTTTAAGTTGAACTTTTTAGAAAGCAACTTTTTTTAAAGTTAATCCAAACGGGGTCTTAATAGGGTTGAAGAGAACTTTTGGGGCTGTTGGGGTCGACCAAGGGGTAAAACTGAGAAAAGAAACCTATAATAGTGTTTTAATGAAATCTGAAACTTTGATATACAACTTATATACATGATATACAGATAACATGAAGGGTCTATGGACCCTTTTACGGCCCATAAAATGATCCACAGCTCGTGGATTGGATCCGTGGAGTTCAGGTGCAAATTTTGATCCTCTGATTAAATTCCAAGAGCAAGTTTCATGACCCGTAGTTGCCATTTCGTGGAACCTGGATAGAATTCTCATACTGACGATTTTTTAGTAGAATGATCATAACTTTTTACTCTGAACTCGAAATGATGCAAACTTGATAGAGTTGGAAGTAGGCTGATATACCTTTAATTTAGTTGGTCATGGGCCACCTAAATCTTCGTATTCTAAGAGATATGATAGTTTGAATGATTTCATAGAAAAACTTAGCGAGTAAGGGAAGGCTTTGAACTTGGCTTAGTGCTAGAGGTATTGGAACTGACGCTACTCCAGTTTCTACAAAATCTAAACTATTTGATGTAATGTCACTGAATAAAGCTTCATCTCCAACAAATTCCTTATTTACAAGAATAACTTGGCTTCGTGTTGAATTTGATTGCGTATTAGGCCCAAATGAGTTGTATAATGTTTTCCATACACTATGCCAAAAAAGGCATGGAGCAATTGAACTATCATACAACTTTATCCATGTTTACCCTTTTCTCTATCTGGCTTGAGACTCTGGACACTCATGTTACTCTATTTTTTCCATTGTATTATCCCTTCTTTGGCTGGTACCTTAGATTCAGTAAAACGTTGTTTCCTTGTCCTTTAGGGTCCACTCGAATATAAAAGAAAATTTCTTACATGTCAAGGAATATAAAAGAGTAGATTTTAGGTTGTGTAGAGCTCTCAACCAAGTTTTGTTGTAAATTTGCAATGAGGCCGATGTGTCAAAGCTCTTCTTGGTAAATCCAAGAAGACAAATTATATGTCTCCTTAGACTCCTAAGAAGGGGAGTAATATTTAAAAGACAAGGATTCAAGATAGAATCCAAGTTTGTAGGAGCTTAATGGTTAGTTTTAGTTATTCAGCTATATAAGATGGGAGAAGAGATACAAGATGAAGAAGAGAATTTCAATAGTAATTTGCAATATATTGAATTAATGATTCGATCTGTAATAGTAACAAACTTATTCACCAATAACCGTCTAAATTATTTTTTTAATATTTTAATGAAATAAATATCCTCCTCGTATAATATTGCACCCCAAGAGTAGATGATGAAAAATATATTTTTTTCTATAAAAGTGAATAAGTATAACTTTTTTTTTCTAATTGGAGCTAGATTGGCATACACGTGCAACACACGTGTAAAGTATATACATATATGTTCAATTTTTTACAAAAGAAAAAAATTAATTGATATTTTGAAAGCTCTTCTTTAAAATTGTGAATCCAATGACACCTTAATAAAACTTTAAAAGATGTGCACTACTAATATTAAAGTTAAACTATCTCTAAAATTACTCAATCACGTCTCTATTTATCACCCAAACTCAACTTCTAACTATATATACAAAAGTCATCAACCTTCAATTTCACAAAAAACACATTCATTTGCACTCTTTCTCTCTTTGCTTCTCATCTTTCTCTAAAGAAAAAGAAAAAGAATGATAATGGTTTGGCGCAAACTGAAGAAGGCACTCTCATTTATGCCTAAGGTTAAAAATTCCCAAATTGAACATTACATTCAAATTCACCTGCTATTCCTCTGTCGACGTTCTTCTTGTCCCGTTTTCCAGCCCCACCACACGATTATCTAAGGTCCATTTTTTATTTTCTCCTAAATTTTTATTTTTGTTTGTTATTTTTCGTACCCACCTTTTTTGCTGGATATTCTCCATACTTGTTCCTCTTCTTACTTTCCGACAGCTGCTAGATTGCTCCATCACTGGGAGTGGCAGCCGGCGAAAGACAAGCAAAAATTGTGTTCTTTCTAAGTGAAATTCAATTCTTGTTTTTTACTTAAGTATCTTTCATTTGTAGTTTTGATTACAATAGAAAATGAGGAGGGGTAGGGAAGGGCGGGGTAGGATAGGACAGTTCCAGGGAAACGTTTTGTTGCAAATTTTCGATGAGGCTGATGTGTCAAAGCTCCTCTTATTAAAGTCGAAAAGATTAAAACTACTCTTCAGACTTTTAAGAGGGTGTTATTAAAAGAGGGTGTCCAGATTTTTTTAAAAATATTTCTTTGAAATAAATACCTTCCCTAGTATAATATTGCAACACAAGAGTAGATGAATATAATTCTTTTTTATAGAAGTGCATATAACTTAATTTTTTTCTTAAATAGAGCAAGATTGGCATACACGTGTAATACACGTGTCAAGTATATATACATACTTAAATTTTTACTGAAGAAATGTTTTATTGATTTTTCAATCCTCTTTTTAAATTATTAAACCCAATGATACCTTAATAAAAAATTAAAAGATGTGCACTATTAATAATAAAGTTAAACTATTTCTAAAATTACTCATTCTCATCTCTATTTATCACCAAACTTCACTTCTCACTATATATACAGAAGTTATCAACATTCGATTTCACAAAATTAAATTCATTCATTTGCACTCTTTCTCTCTTTGCTTCTCATCTTTCTATGAAGAAAAAGAAAAAAGAATGTTAATGGTGTGGTACAAACTGAAGATGACGCTTCCATTTAAATCTAAGGTTAAAAATTCCAGATTGAACATAACATTCTGATTCACCTGTTATTCGTTAGTCCAACCACACGATTATCCAAGGTCCATTTTTTATTTTCTCCTAAATTTAATTTTTTTTATTTCTATTTTTCGTACCCACCTTTTTGTCGGATATTCACCATACTTATTCCTCTTCTTACATTCCGACAACCCCTATATTGCTCCATCACTGGTGTGGCAGCTGGCGAAAGACCAACTAAAAATTGTGTTCATTATTCTAAGTGAAATTCAATTCTTGTTCTTACCTAAGTATCTTTCATTAGTAGTTTTGATTACGATACCAAAAGAGGAGGGGCAGGGAAGGACAGGGTAGGACAGGGCAGCACTAGGGCAATGTTTTGTTGCAAATTTGCTATGAGTCTGATGTGTTAAAGCTCTTCTTACTAAAGTCGAAAAGATTAATACGACTTTTTGGACTCGTAAGAGGGTATTATTAAAAGAGGTTGTCGAGATTCTCTTTTTGATATTTATTTGAAATAAATACCTTCCCTAATATAATATTGCAATCCAATAGTAGATGAATATAATTATTATTTTTATAAAAATACATATAACTTAATTTTTTAATTAATCAGAGCAAGATTGTCATACGCGTGTAACGCACGTGTCAAGTATATATACATACTTCAATGTTTACTGAAGAAAAAAATTAATTGATATTTCAATTCTCTTCTTTAAATTATTAAACTCAGTGACACCTTAATAAAAATTTAAAAAGACGTGCACTACTAATATTAAAGTTAAACTATCTCTAAAATTACTCAATTCTATCTCTATTTATCACCCAAACTCCACTTCACACTATATATACAAAAGTCATTAAGATTTGATTTCACAAAAAAAAAACCTCATTCATTTGCGCTCTTTCTCACTTTGCTTCTCATCTTTCTCTGAAGAAAGAAAAAAGAATGTTAATGGTGTGGTACAAACTAAAGAAGGCGCTTCCATTTAAGTCTAAGGTTAAAAAATTCAAATTGAACATAACATTCTGATTCACCTTCTATTCCTTAGTCGTCGTCCTTCTTATCCCATTTCTCAGTCCAACTATATGATTATCCAAGGTCCATTTTTCATTTTCTCCTAAATTTGATTTTTTTTATTGCTATTTTTAGTACCCACCTTTTTTGTCGGATATTCACCATACATATTCCTCTTCTTACTTTCCGACAGCCGCTAGATTTCTCCATCATTGGTGTGGCAGCTGGCGAAAGACCAACTAAAAATTATGTTCTTTATTCTAAGTGAAATTCAATTTTTGTTCTAACTTAAGTATCTTTCATTTGTAGTTTTGATTACGATAATAAAAGAGGAGGGGCAGGGAAGGGCGGGTTAGGACAGGGAAGTTCCAGGGCAACGTTTTGTTGTAAATTTGCTTTGAGTCTGATGTGTTAAAGCTCTTCTTACTAAAGTCGAAAAGATTTATACAACTCTTTGGACTCGTAAGAGGGTATTATTAAAAGAGGTTATCGAGATTCTCTTTTTTATATTTATTTGAAATAAATATCTTCCCTAATATAATATTGCAATCCAAGAGTAGATGAATATAATTTATTTTTTTTATAAAAATACATATAACTTAATTTTTTAATTAATCAGGGCAAGATTGTGATACGCGTGTAACATACGTGTCAAGTATATATACATACTTCAATGTTTACTGAAGAAAAAAATTAATTGATATTTCAATCCTCTTCTTTAAATTATTAAACCCAATGACATCTTAATAAAAAATTTAAAAGACGTGCACTACTAATATTACTATCTCTAAAATTACTCAATTCTATCTCTTTATCACCCAAACTTCACTTCTCACTATATATACAAAAGTTATCAACATTTGATTTCACAAAAAAAGAAACTCATTCATTTGCACTCTTTCTCACTTTGCTTCTCATCTTTCTATGAAGAAAGAAAAAAAAATGTTAATGGTGTGGTACAAACTAAAGAAGGCGCTTCCATTTAAGTCTAAAGTTAAAAAATTCCAGATTGAACGTTTCCTTAGTCGTTATCCTTCTTATCTCATTTCTCAGTCCTACCACACGATTATCCAAGGTTCGTTTTTCCTTTTCTCCTAAATTTGATTTTTTTTTATTGCTATTTTTCATACCCACCTTTTTTGTCGTATATTCACTATACTTATTCCTCTTCTTACTTTCCGACAACCGCTAGATTGCGCCATCACTGGTGTGGCAGCTGGTAAAAGACCAACTAAAAATTGTGTTCTTTATTCTAACTGAAATTCAATTATTTTTCTTACTTAAGTATCTTTCATTTGTAGTTTTGATTACGATACGAAAAGAAAAGGGGCAGGGAAGGACGCGGTAGGCCAGGGCAGTTCCAGGGCAACGTTTTGTTGCAAATTTGCTATGAGTCTAATGTATTAAAGCTCTTCTTACTAAAGTCAAAAATATTAATACGGCTCTTCGAAATCGTAAGAGGGTATTATTAAAAGAAGTTGTCGAGATTCTCTTTTTGATACTTAATTATTTGAAATAACTACCTTCCATAATATAATATTGCAATCTAAGAGTAGATGAATATAATTATTATTTTTATAAAAATACAGATAACTTAATTTTTAACTAATCAGAGCAAGATTGTCATACACGTGTAACACACGTGTCAAGTATATATACAAACTTAAATTTTTACTGAAGAAAAAAATTAATTGATTTTTCAATCTTGTTCTTTAAATTATTAAACTCAATGACACCTTAATAAAAATTTAAAAGATGTGCACTACTAATATTAAAGCAATCTCATCTCTATTTATCACCCAAACTCCACTTCTCACTATATATACAGAAGTCATCAACATGAGATTTCACAAAATAAAAAACTCATTTATTTGCACTCTTTCTCTCTTTGCTTCTCATCTTTCTCTTGAAAAAAAAAGAAGCATGTTAATGATGTGGCACAAACTAAAGAAGGCGCTTTCATTGAAGCCTAAGATTAACAATTCCCAAATTGAACATAACATTCCAATTCACCTGCTATTCCTTAGTCATTGTCCTTCTTGTCCCATTTCCCAGTCCCACCACACGATTATCCAAGATCCATTTTTCATTTCTCCTAAATTTTTATTTTTCGTTTGCTATTTTTTGTACCCACCTTTTTATCTAAATATCCTTCATACTTGTTTCTTTACTTACTTTCCGACAGCTGCTAGATTCCTCTATCACTGGGAGTGGCAGCTGGCGAAAGACTACTAAAAAATTGTGCTCTTTCTAAGTGATCTTCAATTCTTGTTCTTACTTAAGTATCTTTCATTTGTAGTTTTCATTACGATAGCAAATGTGGAGGGGCAGGGAAGGACCGGTAAGGACAAGGCAGTTCCAGGGCAACATTTTGTTGCAAATTTGCGATGAGGCTGATGTGTCAAAGCACTTCTTACTAAAGCCGAAAAGATTAATACGATTCTTTAGACTCGTAAGATTGTGTTATTAAAACAGGGTGTTCAGATTCTCATTTTGATATTTGTTTGAAATAAAATACCTTCCCTAGTTTAATATTGCAATCCAAGAGTAGATGAATAATTTTTTTTTTGATAAAAGTGCATATAACTTAATTTTTTCCTTAATTAGAGCTAGATTGGTATACTCGTATAACGCACGTGTCAAGTATATATACATACTTAAATTTTTACTAAAAAAAAATTAATTGATTTTTCAATCCTGTTCTTTAAATTATTGAACCCAATGATACCTTAATAAATTTTAAAAGATGTGCACTACTAATATTAAAGTTAAACTATCTCTAAAATTACTCAATTTTTTCTCTATTTATCACTCGAACTTCACTTCTCACTATATATACAGAAGAAACCAACATTCGATTTCACAAAAAACTCATTTGTTAGCACCCTTTCTTTTTTTGTTTCTCATCTTTCTACGAAGAAAAAGAAAAAACTATGTTAATAATGTGGTGGCTTAAACTGAAGAAGGCGTTCTCATCTAAGCTTAAGATTAACAATTCCCAGATCGAAACATACCATTCCAATTCACCTTCTATTCCTTCGTCGTCATCCTTTTTGTCTCGTTTTCCAGTCCCACCACATGATTATTCAAGGTTCGTTTTTCATTTTTCTCCTATCTTTTTATTGTTTGTTTTGCTATTTTTTTGTCCCCTCCCCCCTTTTTGTCGGATATTCTTCATCCTTGTTCCCCTTCTTTCTTACATCCGCTAGATTGCTTCATCACTAGGAGTGGCAGCTAGTGAAAGACCAACAAAAATTTTGAACTTTCTAAGTGAAATTTAATTCTTTTTCTTACTTAAGTATCTTTCATTTGTAGTTTTGATTAAGATAGCAAATGAGGCGGGGCAGGGCAGGGCAATTGGAGGGGAAATCCAACCAAGTTTTGTTGCAAATTTGCGATGAGGTTGATGTGTCAAAGCTCTTCTTACTGAAGCCAAAAAGACTAATACGACCCTTTAAGCTCGTGAAAGGGCATTATTTAAAAGATAGGGATTAATTCAAGATAGAATACGAGTTTCTAGCAGTTGGACAAGAACTTAGCGGAGAATTTCAGTAGTAATTTGCAGTATATTCAATTGACAATTTGATCTGTATTGATACAATGCCTTTTTTCTAGAAATGAAAAAGAATCTAATTTGCTAATTACTTCTAACTAATTCAACTACTCGTAACTAACTATTGGTATGACAAATCTAACTAACTTGACCAGAAACTCAAAAAATGAAATTAATATAAACTGGACACATTTGCCTATTAAATTTATTAAATCGGCATGCATGAGATGACAAACACATAAAACAACATCTGGTTCGTACTTATAGCTCGGAAAAGAACATTTTGTTATGTTTTCCATGGATTACTTCATACTTAAATGTAAATATATAAAAATAATCGTCCGGATTCTCCTTTTAATATTTAATTGAAATAAATATAGCTAGATGATGAATATAATTTTTTTGATGAATAAAAGCATATGACTTCTTTTTTTCCTTAATCGGAGCTAGATTGGCATTCACGTGCAATGCACGTGTCAAGTATATATATATATATATATATATATATATTATTGAAATGCACG